>JAEIFV010000734.1:0-146695 GCA_018904265.1 Lordiphosa collinella
TTTTCATTTGACAGTCAGTGTCTGAAATATAAGTAAAAGCAATTAGCCGCAACCGAAAACCAGCCAAACAGTTATATACCTGTACATATGTACTGTACGTATTTACGTACGCCTATCACCGCCTCTGCGGTGCATAACACATACATTTTTTCACATTTTTCAACCGTAAATTCCCATTTGCTGTTTGCAATTGCCATTTGTTTGACAAGCGATTGATCACAAAATGAATGCCATAAATTTCCCAAAACACCCGTGGGACCACCGCCAATACCCCACCCCGCGCCCCCTCCACCATTTCCCGGCTATATTAGTTAGAGCTAGGCGCCAGCGATTCGCTTTATAGAACGACAATGCCGCTAAACTATGCAAATAGTTTTGCATCTCAACTCGCCTCGCCATGTCTCCCGCATCACGATACGCTGCATTGCACTCGCAGTGAAATATTTAAAGCAATCCAATATGGAGATTACCTGCTGCCAACCTCGCTTTTACGCGGCACGCGATCAAATAGTATTTTGTTAACATTTCACAGTTATGCAGCGCGAAAGGGCAGCAGCAGCAGCAGCAGATGGGGGGGAGAGAGTATGCGTGCTCCTTTGGTCTAGGTTTCCCTTCTGGTTGATTTATGCCGCCTCATTAAGGTGTACATGCTACCATAATAAGCTTAGCCTTAGCGTGTGTGCAAGGTGAGCTCAGAACACAGCAAAATTTAACGGTCATATTGGCACAGTGGTACGAAATTTGTAGAAATTATTAACAATAATTGTGGACCTCTTTCTAAGGCTTGTGTTTAGTGAGACCAGGTTTTATTTTTGACTTTCTATCATTTTACGAACTCTTCGAATAATTTTTACACTCTGAAGGTGTGAATTTACCACTTTTAGTGTAACCAGTTTGGATTTTTAGTTTCTTTGTCTTTTTTAAAAACTAAATGAGCTCTTTTTAAAGCTAAGAAAGGGCAATAAAATAACTCTTAATGTGACCAGGTTGACTTTATATATGTCATTTAAAGACTTTTGGGTGTTCTTTTAAAGTGCGACTCGGCAATATTCGATTTCTTACTTTCTTTGTTATTTGTACTAATTTAAGGAACTCATTTACCTCTACGAAAGTGCGAACTAGCCACTTTTAGTAAGACCTGCTTGTTTTTTGAAGTGAAACATCTTTAATTTCGTTACGGAGGATTTAAGTAAAGGTAAAATTCGATTTTAGCGTCACGCGTCACGCTGACTTGCATATTTTATTGTTTTGCATATACAGTGGCCGTTGGGTAGCCAGGCACACCCTCATACACCCACGAAGTTACTTAGAATCGATTGCTGAGTATCAAAAACAGAGTATCCAGTACTTAGTATTGAATACTTAGTATCAAAAACAGAGTATCTAGTTCTTAGTATCGAGTTCTTAGAATCTAATATCAAATTCAGAGTACCGAGTACTTAGAATCGAGTACTTAGAATCGAGTACTGAGTATCAAATACAGAGTATCAAATATTTGGTATCGAGTACTTACTTAGAATCGAGTACTGAGTTTCAAAAGCAGAGTATCGAGTACCTGGTATCGAGTACTTAGTATGGAGTTCTTAAAATTGAGTACTGAGTATCCAAAACAGAGTATCTAGTACTTGGTATTGAGTTCTTAGTATCGAATTCTTAGTATCGAGAAATTAGTATCGAGTACTTAGTATTGAGAGACTTAATGCCGAGTGTTGAGTGATTAGAATCGAATTCAGAGTATCGAGCACTTAGTATCAAATACTTTGAATCAAGTACTGAGTATGAAATACAGAGAATTAAGTACTTGGTATCGAGTTTTTAGTATCGAGTACTTAGAATCGATTGCTGAGTATCGAATACAGAGTATTGAGTACTTAGTATCGTGTGCTTAGAATCGAGTACTGAGTATCGAATTCTGAGTATCGAGTACTTGAGTACTATTATTGATTACTCAGTTTTTTTAAGAATTCAGCGATCTTTAAACACGAAAAAAGTGAAATTTAACAACTCTTTTAGGCTATTTACACTAGGAGTAGCTAACCGTTAGTTTTAGTTTAGTTTTTCCATACAAAAAAAAACAATTGTTGGCTATTAGCGCATAATGCAGTCCTAGTGCAATTGTTGTATAAGTGTGACAAGGTGGAATTTTTTAATTTCTTTATGAATTCTGCGACTTTTTGAAAGCTAAGACAGTGCAAAACGACAATAACTAATGTGACGACAATTACTAATGTGACTAGGTAAGGTTTTTGACTTTCTCTTTACGACTTGAAAATCTTGAAACACCAAGAAAGTGCGAAATGACAACTTTTCTTGTGACCTGGTAGACTTTTTGACTATCTTTGTCATGTGGTGAATTTTTGGACAGCTTTTTACATTAAAAAATAGGGGAAAGTTAACTTCGACTCGGCCGAAGTTTTGTATACCCTTGCAGTTTCCATAAAAAACAAAAAACACATTACTTTTCTAGGGGATCTATACTATAAAGATGTCTGATTTCGATTAAACTTGGTGAAATCATGGAAAAGCATAATACACTGTTAATTACGCAATTTGGAGGCAATCCGATTTAAAACAAAAAGTTTTTCTCACTAGAACTTCTTTTTCGACCGATCATTCATACTGCAGCTATATGCTATAGTCATCCGATTTTGATAAAACTTTGTAGAAATGTGTCCAAAGTATATAATATAAGTGTATGCCAATAAAAAGGACGTTTTCATTAAAAACAAAAAAGTTTTCTTCACTCAAACTAGTTTTTCGACCGATCGTTCCTATGGGAGCTATATGCTATAGTCATCCGATTTCGACCAAACTTTGAAGAATTGTGTAAAAGTATATAAATTAATTGTAAGCCAATGATAAGGACGTTTTCATTAAAAACAAAAAAGTTTTTCTCACTAGAACTAGTTTTTCGACCGATCGTTCCTATGGCAGCTATATGCTATAGCTCCGATTTCGACTTAGTGAAATCATGGGTAGGTGAAACCAGTTTTCAACCGATCTTTCTATTGCAGCTATTGCTAAATATCCCTGACAAAATGTACAGCGTATATGTATAAAACATTCAAAGCTTGAAGAGTATAGCTTTAGAACTGACGGAAGATAGCATAGAAACAAAGACGGACAGACGGACAGGGCTAAATATCCATACAGCTCGTCGTGCTGATCAAGAATATATAGATAAATACTTTATATGGTCGTTTTATTTTGTTGTATTCACCCCATTTATCTGAGTTGTTTAATTATATTTTATCTATTAACTTGGAGCATTTTACGAATTTTGCGAAATCTTTAAACGCTAAGAATGAGCGAATCAACAATATTTAATAACACCAGGCTTAATTTTGTAATTTTTTTTGTCATATTACAAAGTCTTAAAACTCTATTCTTTTACTACGAAAGTGCGAATTGATCACTTTTTGTGTGACCCGGCCTGATTTTGTTTTTCTTTACTTTCAACGCACTCTTCGAGCTCTATTCATGCAAAAAAAACCCAAATTGGAAAATTTTAAATAACTTCTTTAACTGTTTATTTATTGCTCTCTTTTATATACAACTATTTTTATACCCTATTCCCATTAAAAATTGGAAAAGGGGGATCATGAAGTTGTGCAAAAGTATGTAACAGGTAGAAGGAAGCATTTGCGACCCTATAAAGTATATATATTCTTGATCAGCATCAACAGCCGAGTCGATTTAGCCATGTCCGTGTGTCCGTCACCAATTTAAATATGTTTGGAAATGTTCTTTTGGGCAGTTATCCAGCGGTTCCAACGAATTATTAGGTTGAGAATAGATTTTTTTCCCCTTTTTGAACTATTCGACAAATTTACTGGCATCTTTATCCATCGGCTAAGTCGTTATTCTTCATAATTCGTAATGTCCAAAAATGACAACTTTTAAGCTTTAGTACAACTAGTTTTGCATAATTTCAACATAACCAGCCATGTTTTAATTCTCGTTTATTATGGAAAACGTATCTTCATTTGCCCTTATCCCTCTACCGTATGCAGCGCCATAGATGGCTTTTCATTTTTAATGAATTTTGTTTTAGTTAAAACGGTACCTAAGTGAATTTGATTGTTATCGGTCATTCTCTTTGCATTTTTTCTATTTTAATGCCATGTAAAGATGTTTTTTGTATTGCTTTATTTCGTGTTTCTATGAGTTTTGTTCAAGCGTCTCACGTGGGTGAACGAAAGCGAATTTCGCTGAGTTTCAAATTTAATTTTCACCACAAAAAAAACACTTTTATTTGTTAAAGAATTATTTTTGTTTTTAAGAAAATAAAGTATGCTTTAATAAAAAACATTTATTTTGCCATTAAGGTAAGCATTAGATAATCCATTTCTGACAAAAAATGGCGAAGCCATATGGGGCTATTCAAGCAATAATGCAGTGTATGATGTATTCTACATATGGGTACATTAGAGCGGACCTTAAAACGAGAAAATGGAAAAAAGTAAGTTTCAGCATTCCCAAAGCTGATATGTGTTGTACGCTTAATAATTGTGAAATCCAAAAAAAAATTGTATTCTAATTTTTTATGGGCACGTCATGGCTTGAAAATTTGGAACCAAATTACTCATACGAAATGTTTACCAAATCAATAATTTTTCAAGAAAAACTTTAGTACACTTGAATTGTTGTCTTTTTGTGCTCTCTTTACATCTGGAACACGAACAATTTCCAAATTAAATCAACGCCGAATATTTTTAAATACAACAAATATATGAAAATAGGCAAAAACAATAAGTACCAATTAGAATTTAATTTTGTATATATTCAATTCAATGTTACATCCAAACTATGTGATATAAATTACTAAGCTTAAGGGCCTGTAGCTATAGCTTTAAACACTGTTCGTTCACAATTTTACATTGTCCTCGAACATATTATAAATAAATAAAAAAAGGCAGCACTGCGAATGAGTGTTCCGATCCGCTGGGTGTTGTGTAGCCACACAAATATTGGCCCAAAAAAAAATAAATTATAGCTGTTTGTTTATGTGAAGTTTCTCTCTTCTTATTAGTAAGTGTAATAGTAAAAAGCTCATTTTTGCTTATTGTTGGCTTGGCAGTCCGCCGTCAGCCTAAAGCAGTTTCGATCATACAAATGTACAAGCAGAATAAGATTTCATAAAAGTAATTTAAAATTAAAAATTCTCCTTTATTATGTTTTGCCTATATCTTGAAGATTGGCTTGGCTTGGTGCGTTCAATAAAGCGCGACATTCCTCTTCAGTAAGCCGTGGCATCCAAAGCATGCTTGACCTGATTTCATTAAGGACAGGGCATCTGGCTAAAAAATGCTCAACATTCTCTTGTTCTCGCAAATTGCATAGATTGCACATGATGTCTTAATTTTTTGGTGCGGCTTGTAATTTAAATTCAGCATTTCGACTTTGGACTTGAAGATGTTCGATATCATTTAATGTAATTATTCTTATTACCTAACGTTTAACGAGCAACATATCACTCAAAACGTGCTTTAAGTTTGTGAACCAGAACTACAGAATCAAAGTAACATACATCTTTTAACTAAAATACAAAATTTACAGAACGAAAATATGATGATTTTCGGCGAAGTTTTGTTCGACAAAAACAAAAATATGATCACATGTTTAGAAGAATGAAGATGTTTAGAAGGTATGATGAGTTTTGTGAAAGTAATTTGAAGATTGTTTAGTGTCAAGTAAAAAAAGAAAATCTTCACCAAATGGTCATGATTTTGGTCTGTTCTTCCGTTCATAAAAAAAATAGAGTTTACTCTGCAGCTTCCATTGAAAACTAAAAAGTTTTTCTAAGACTACTTTTTGGACGTTACTTTTCTATGGGATCTATACTATAACGATGTCTGATTTCGATTAAACTTGGTGAAATAATGGAAAAGCATAATACAATTTTAATTGCGAAATTTGGAGGCGTTACCATTTAAAACAAAAAGTTTTTCTCACTAGAACTTCTTTTTCGACCGATCATTCATACTGTAGCTGTATGCTATAGTCATCCGATTTTAATAAAACTTTGTAGAAATGTGTCCAAAGTATATACAATAAGTGTATGCCAATAAAAAGGATGTTTTCATTAAAAGCAAAAAAGTTTTCCTCACTCGAACAAGTTTTTCGACCGATCGTTCCTATGGGAGCTATATGCTAAAGCCCTCCGATTTCGACCAAACTTTGGAGAATTGTGTAAAAATATATAAAATAAGTGTATGCCAATGATAAGGACGTTTTCATTAAAAACAAAAAAGTTTTTCTCACTAGAACTAGTTTTTCGACCGATCGTTCATATGGCAGCTATATGCTATAGTTATCCGATTTCGACCAAACTTAGTGAAATCATGGATGACTTTAGCATATAGCTCCCATAGGAACGATCTGTCGAAAAACTAGTTCTAGTGAGAAAAACTTTTTTGTTTTTAATGAAAACGCCCTTATCATTGGCATGAACTTATATTATATACCTTTACACAATTCTACAAAGTTTGGTCCAAATCGGATGACTATAGCATATAGCTCCCATAGGAACGATCGGTCGAAAAACTAGTTCTTGTGAGAAAAACTTTTTTGTTTTTAATGAAAACGTCCTTATCATTGCCATACACATAATTTAAATACTTTTACACAATTCCAGAAAGATTGGTCGAAATCGGATGACTATAGCATATAGCTCCCATAGGAACGATCGTTCAGAAAACTAGTTCGAGTGAGGAAAACTTTTTTGTTTTTGATGAAAACGTCCTTTTTATTGGCATATTCTTATTTTGTATACTTTAACACATTTCTACAAAGTTTTATCAAGATCGGATGACTATAGCATATAGCTGCAGTATAAATGATCTGTCGAAAAAGAAGTTCTAGTGAGAAAAACTTTTTTGTTTTAAATGGGATCGCCTCCAAATTTCGTAATTAAAAGTGCTTTCCACCAAGTTTGGTCGAAATCAGACATCTATATAGTATAGATCCCATAGAAAAGTAAGGTCCAAAAAGTAGTCTTAGTTAGAACAACTTTTTTGTTTTCAATGGAAGCTGCAAGGTTATACAAAACTTCGGCCGAGTCGAAGTTAACTTTCCCCTATTTTTTTCACAAAATGGCTGCCATTGAGAAATGAAAAATTGAATTTAGGCAATTTTTTAATAGTTTGGTGTAAAAATTTTTTTTTTAATTTTTAAAAATAATGTTTGAAATATGGGCCATAATGGTGAAATCGGCTCAGAACTACGGGCGAAATCAGTTCCGCCAGCTTGAAAATCGTGGTTTCGAGATAAACGCGTTTAAAGTTTGCAGTTGCTAGGCAAATCGGGCCACTTTGGGTTATTAAAAGGGCTATATCTTCTAAAGTATTTCGAGTTCTATTTCGAAAATTCTCAAATATCCAAGCTAAAAAAATATCAACAAAAAAAACAGAATAAAATTTTTGCCAAGCAGCAATACCTCCTTAATAAGTGAAGAGCTGGTAAATATGGGAATAGAGCTATAGAGATTATGGGAGTATCAAGGTCAGTTGGGTGGATCCTTAGGAGCCTGCTTTTTGGCCTGATCCCGTTTATCCTGCCTTTTGAGGAGACGTCTGGCAAGGTTGTTAAAATGAGAGGCAACCTTGTCTGGGTCCCGCGCAGCCATGTTGTTGATGGTGTCGCCGACCTTTGGGACGCCACATTCTTTCTCGATGTCTTGCCAGTGATTCTTCGCTAGATTTTTGCCTGAAAAACCCTGATTTTGTTCAGGTGGATTTTTATGGCAATGTCATACACCTGGACGCCATATCTCCAGATTGGTAAAAGGATGACTTGTTCGGAAGGACCTCTTCGTGGCAGAAGACACCAGGACTAATGTCTTGTCTGAGAGTGTGCGTGAAACAGCCACATTTCTTAGTGTTAATGGATATGTTCCAACGGCAAGCCTAGTTTTCGAACCTCTTGAGGTATTCCTGAAGTGCATCTGTTGCCATTATTGCAGTGTCATCGGCAAATGTTGCAATGAGAAGGTCCTGCGGTTCCTCTATTGATACGTCGAGAGCAATGGGCATGTTTGCGGTCGACAAGCTGTTTAAGGTTGGTCCCAGAACGATAAAAAGGGATAGTCCTGCTCAAATACTCTTCTTCTGGGATGCAAGGCCATCCTGGACTTCTCTGAAGGTCTGACCATTAAGAAGAGTTGAGGATTTAGTGTTGCCTTGAGCTTGGCCAGTAGACCGTCGTGCCAGATGCGGTCAAATGCCTTTTGGATATCCAAGTACGCTGCCACAACGTACTCCTTGGCGTAGAATCCTTCCAGGTCGAAGTTAACCACTCTGTACACCTGTTCTGGTGTGCCAAACCCCAAACTGGAACTTTGAGACCTTCCGTTTGATTTCTGGAGTTTCCAGGTGAAGATATTTAATAAAAAACGGTTGGGAATGCCACACTAGCATGTTGCTTACATTGAACAAACAGACAAGCGAGCAAAAAACAGTTGAACAATCCACCGAACTGTGTGAACAACTTACTGAACAACTCACAGAGCAAGGGTGACTGAAAAAGAGCAACTGAACAACTCTTACTAAAACGAGACTCACTGAAAAAAATTATCAATTAAAGAAACACAAGTTCACTTGTTCAGTTTAGTGAACAACTCAATATTGTTGTTCACTAATGAACAACCCAACACTACCAAAAATCTTTAGATAGACTTCTCTTCTTAAAGCTTCCAAAAAGTGACACACTTCCACTTTGTTTTTTTGAATATTTGATTAAACTAGACTCACTATTGTTCTTGTTTGCTTTTGTTGGCTTGATTCTGATTGACTTTATTTGCTACAACTCCACTCCATCAACTATTGTCTCGTACCAGTGTGCAGTCGGAAAGGCCAAATCCAACTCCAATTCCGTAACCAAATAAGCGCCTGGGTCAAGGTTATTATTCCAAGGGCTTAGCCTCTGTGGGCCAACAACTGTCGAGGCTTTCAACGCACTGACTAATCACAGAGCGAACAAGCGTTGGTACAGCGTTGCGTATGCGTAATATGCAAATAAATGCAATCACAAACACACGCTCTTTCATACATATACAATATATCCCATCCTGTGCTCCTATGGCAGCGCCTGGGCAACAATTTCATTTAAAATTGCATTCGAGTGCAAACCAAACAAACGACAGCTGCCGCTACTGGCTTATTGCTTTTCGCCTTAATGTGGCGGCACCAACGACAAAAGAAGGAAAAAAACTACGTAATTAAAACAAGAAGCCCACCCACAACGACACAAATCAAGGCATTGATCTTTCAAGTGATTTTATTTTGAGTAATGCTGGCTTAAAGAACTTATGGTTCCAGCTTGAGTAATGCGTGCTAGGGGTGTCACGGTCGCCACTTTTAAGGGATTTTGATGTAACTTAAATAGTGTGATGGAAATTGTAATAAAATAACCGAATTGTATCTTTTCTGTACTGAAGATTTTCTCCAGATCCTTTGTCCAAAGTTTTTCAGCTTAAATTTATGTTTAAGATAGTCACATTTTTCTCCTTTCATGGTGTGGAATTTCAAAATTTGATTGCTTTGCACCTTCCTTGTTTTCAATGCCTTTAAGAAAGTTATTATACCCATAGCTCAGAGCATAAGAATGAGAATATCAACTTAAAGAAGAAGAAGCCACATCAGTTATATTTTGCACTCGTGTGACTTAGGCGACGCTTCTTTATGCGTTTTTAAAATGCGCTTAAAAAACCAACAGCATATTGGCAGCTAGAGACAGCTAAGAATAAACATATATACTTACGTGTATAAGTAGGTATGTACACAGCCCCGTTTGATGTATTTAAGAATTTTTTTTGGCTAAGAATGGGTGGCCTATTAGCGTGCCAAAAGTAGCGCGTATCCTCCATCGCGTATCAACATCAAGAACACACAGAACACACACACACACACACACCCACACACAAGCTGGTCTATTTCTTTGGCTTTCAAGTTGAGTGCCTAACATTGTCGTCGGCCATATCTCTGCCCCCGAAACCCCCACTGAAACCCATTTGACAGCACTCATAATCCAATATGAGTGCATATTAACTTTAATCAGTTAGCGCACGAGTAAGTCTGCTGTGGGGGAGAGAATGGGAAACATCAACAGACATTTCACTTAGACTTTTTCAATGAGCTTTCTGTACTTAAGTCGCGTCAAGTTGGGCCATGTCAACATATGTACGTATGTTTGTAGGTACACCGAGAGAAAGACTAAGTTAATAAAGTTAATTAGTCAGTAACCAAGCCTAAATCCAACAATGGTCAAGTATGCGAGTCTTAAGTGTCCGTTTCAGTTATTTCATACTCAGTAGATGAATTTTCTTTTCTCTCTGTGTATAGAACAAGTCAGTCTTTCGGTTGTCGCTTGTTTTGTTTACGTTCCAGCCGGAGTCTTGAATATTTCAATTTTATTTGGTCTACACGTGACAAGTACTAAGTGTGACTAAGCAGCCGTAGGAGCAGTGGGGGGGAGTGTGGAGCTGCTGTAGTAGGTGTTTGGGGTTATATATTTTGCTTGTCAGCTGTCACACAAACACTTGTACCAACACGTACAGTCGGTCGGTATGTCTGCCATTGCCATCCTGATTTGTCACTGGCGCATTTAATTTCATTTGACATCTTTAATCTTTTGTCAGACTCCTTCCACAGTCGCCCCCTATTATTTACATTCATTTTATATTTCAACTTCTTACTCTCTGTTGATGTTTCTCACTAAAATACAAAATTTCGTAGCTTAATTTGCTGACTTTTGACATTTTAAATAAACACGCCGAGAAATTACATTTCCAAAAACTCTTCTCTCCATTTTTTTTCAGCGCGCAAAGACCAAGTTTGTGCTTAGGTAATGAAAGCATAAAATAATATTTAGATAAAAATGTTCATTTTCATTTCATTTAAAATGTTTAATTAGTCGACTTGGCTATGTACACAAAAACGGCCAAACACAAATACAAAACCCAAAGCGGTGATCAAAGCATCTACGCAGCTCGCACGTTTTGCAGGTATGAAGTAGAGTTTGAAAAGGAGGGAACAGGCCGCGGCCAAGGCTCAACCTGAAGCATTTGCGTCGCTTAACTGTTGCTTGGTAGGACGTTATGGCAAGTGCGTATAAAGCTAAAGATAGGTTTATCATACCCTTGCATAGGGTATTATCAAAATTGTCTATTAGTACAAATACGTTGCACATTTGTCGGAACCGGCCGGATCAGATGACTATAGCAAATATGTAGCTATCATAGGAACGATTGGTCGGAAAACTTGTTTAAGCGTAAATTGAGGTCGGCCCTGCCCGACTTCGATATAACCGTTACTCAGGGGAGTTAATGTTTCATAGCCTTCCTTTATGTTAATTAACAGAGCTTTAACATCAATGTAAATATATCACCAATATGATAGCAAACACCGCATACGGCTCTGAAAAGTATACAACGTTTTTATAAACATTATAACTCAGCTATTTATTATAATACGAGCACGATATCTTAAAATTTGTAGGAGATACTCAACAATTTTATTTGCGGGGATGGGAGGGGGAGTGGACAAAATTTAAGACAAACTTGATCTGCGTGCAGACAATACTAGACTAAATTTCAAATTTGGTTGCTCTAGCACTTGTAGTCTCTGACATCTAGGCGTTCGTACAGACAGACGAACGGACGGACAGACAGACGGACATGGCTATATCGACTGGGCTGTTGATGCTGATCAAGAACATATATACTTTATGATATCGGAGATACTTCCTTCTGCCTGTTACATACATTTGCACGACTTTAATATAACCTTTTTACTTTACGAGTAACGGGTGTAAAAACTTGTTTGTTTTCAATGGAACGCCTCTTAACTTCCTATTTATTAGTTAGTTATGCTTTTCCATAATGCCACTAGGTTGGACGAAAGTCGGACATCTATATGGTATAGCTCCCTTAAAAAAAGAAGGTCTAAGATGTAGTCTTACTGAGAAAAACTTGTTGGCTTTCAATGGAAGCATCCTTAACATTGACATATATTTATTTAATATGCTTTTACACAATTCTACAAAGTTTGGTCAAAAAAGGATAACTATAGCATATAGTTTCAGATCGTTCGTACTGCAGCTGTGGTATGCAGTACCTCAACCCTTCAAAAAAGATGAAAATTTTTAGCTTATTGACATTAAAGGAAAGTGAACAAAAATAATAATATTAATAAACGATGATATTTCAAACATCTCAAAACGTTAATTGGAAGAAAAGTATGGACTGGAAGCATTGATGTCTCGAAAGCCCCGTTTTAATCCAGTTAATAAAGTTACAATTTTTAGGTCACAACATAACATCCATTGATGTTGATGGTATTTAACCAACTGCAGATTTAACCTCATATATTCATTTGTTGCTGGCTTATTTGTTGCAAATGCAACACTTGAGGGACACTTGCGTCCAATGTTAAGCAGTACTTCTTTAAAGCAAGCAGCTCTACAGCTCTTTGATACAAGCTTGCATCTCGAACTAAGTCATTAAAGTCAGAATAAGTAACCAAGTAACTAGCTAGAAAAAAGAAAGAAGTATTTTCTAGTAGGTACCATTTCTTTTATTATTAGTAGAATTAGCAGAAAAACAAAACCATTATATGTTAAACAAAATTTCACATCATCGGCGTACATAAGCACCCGAGAGTGAGCCAAGGCTGCAGGAAGATCATTGATAAAGATACCCCATACCCCATACCCCATACCCCATACCCCATACCCCATACCCCATACCCCATACCCCATACCCCATACCCCCTACCCCCTACCCCCTACCCCATACCCCATACCCCATACCCCATACCCCATACCCCATACCCCATACCCCATACCCCATACCCCATACCCCATACCCCATACCCCATACCCCATACCCCATACCCCATACCCATACCCCATACCCCATACCCCATACCCCATACCCCATACCCCATACCCCATACCCCATACCCCATACCCCATACCCCATACCCCATACCCCATACCCCATACCCCATACCCCATACCCCATACCATACCCCATACCCCATACCCCATACCCCATACCCCATACCCCATACCCCATATACCCCATACCCCATACCCCATACCCCATACCCCATACCCCATACCCCATACCCCATACCCCATACCCCCAACCCCCTACCCCCCCATACCCCATACCCCATACCCCATACCCCATACCCCATACCCCATACCCCATACCCCATACCCCATACCCCATACCCCATACCCCATACCCCATACCCCATACCCCATACCCCATACCCCATACCCCATACCCCATACCCCATACCCCATACCCCATACCCCATACCCCATACCCCATACCCCATATAAATAACGTCAGTCTGCATTTTACCTATGAACCCTTCGATCACTGATGATGTGGATTCTAAAAGGTGGTAGTAGATCTACGCTTCACATATCCATGTTGGAAGGGAAAGATAATGGCACTACATAAATGTTGCAGTTGAGATGTTATAATTCTTTCAAAAGCCTTTAGAATTGCAGACAATAATTTTCAACATCGGACTTATTACCTTTTTTATGGAGTGGAATAATAAAAGATTCCTTGCATAACAAAGGGAAAGCTGATGACTCCAAAGACAATTCAAACAATTTATAAATAGGCTTACAAAGTGCATCCGCACAGAACCTAAGTACATAGCCAGGCACTCCATCAGGGCCCGGTGCATACACGGGTTTCACAGAGTTAAGGTCGCAAAGGAGCGAGCTTTCAGTGATAACGGGGCTAATAATGCAATTAGACATATACAACCCATAACCATAACCCATTTCAAACACCTCGCGGATAGTCACAGTTATTGATTGAATTTATTTCATTTTCCATATTTATAGACAATAAAAATAATGTTTGCTTTAAACATTTAGTGTTAATGTTTATGTTTATGTATATGTATTTTGTAAATTATTATTATTATTCAATATTATATTTATTCATCCAGTACATATACATATATATATATTGTACAATATATCAAATTCCAGCTTAAACTTAACTCTATAAAGAGAAAATGAAAAAAGCATATGAAAAACTAAAAGTCAATAAAAGTCGGAAAATTAAATGCATTAGTTTTATATTTGGTTTGGATTGATGTTTAATATATATATATATCATTTGCTTGTATTGTATCTATATGTAAAGGCCAACGATTTGTGCGGCCTTTTTGTTGAGTTTATCGTAATCAAGGAACCAGCTTGGCATAGTATTTGAAAAATATTGTATACTATAAGTAAGTTTATAAGTAAATATATATGAGTTGAGCTTCAAGTGTATACAGCTGAGAGACCTTTTGACTTAGTATGCCCAAATTTGGGTAGGGGAGGGGTCGGTCGGGGTGTTAGTCTCACTAATGTTTAGTACTAAATAAATTCCATATATTTGGTGTTTTATGTTTCAATAGTTCGGTAATTTATGATTCATATCAGTTGTATGTACTCGTATCTTGATATGTTTCTTAAACAGAAAGTATCTGAATCAATATATCGATATTTATATATATATATATAGCTATTGGTGTTGTCTTGTTCTATTGAGACCCATTTGTGGTATACTTAGTAGATTAATAGTAAAAAAATAGGATCAAATTTAAGTTAGAATTGTTGTAACAAATTGACTGACGGAAAAAGAAACATTTTAGTTCGATTAATTAGTTGTGGTGCAAATAAGTTTCAAGTATACCCTTGCAAATTGCCTTAGTCTCCTTAAATTGTCCCTTCAAAGCCGTACGCTTGCCGAAGTCAAAGAAATAAGTTGGCCTTAGTCGCATTCCGCTCGCCAAGGCAAGTTCAAAGATGTCTGTTTGCAACTGCTCAGAAAAGCTTAAAGCGAGTAAAGTTATTCCAAACTTCGATTCATTTACTCATCCAAAAAGACTTATTTCATGTACGGATCAGTATTTTAAAATCGAATAGTTTGATCTTAAATCAACAATTTCGTACTTCTTCTTCTTCTTTGGCCTGAAAAAATTTCACAACCGTTTAAAGTTCTCGGCCGCTGCGATCAATTTTCGCCACACGCCTCTGTCTTGAGCCAGCTGCCACTTCGTACTTGGTCTACAAAAATCTGTTATCGATCTACTACAGATATCTTTTTGGATTGATGAAAGTTCGGACATCTTTTATTTTTGTTTTACAACTTACACCTTTTTCCTTTAATGCTATCCGTCATGTTTGACGATCCTAAAAGCATGAGTTGAGCCTCTTTATATTTAAATTTAATTACAATTTTTCTGTTCATTTGTCTTGGTTATCCCCAGTGGAAGGTGAGGAGATAAGGATCAAATTTGTTAACTCAGAGATTTTGCTAAAAGCTCTGCATTTCTGCATTTGAAAATAGTTATCAAGTCGATGTGATCTGCACGGATTTCTCTGAAGCATTTGACAAAGTCCGTCATAGAGCTCTTTTATCCAAGCTCTCCAAACTTGGCTTTTATTCTTCCATCCTCTATTGGTTGAAGTCTTATCTTGATGGTCGATCGTATCAAAATCTCATTAATGGCATACGTTCAAGCCATAGCAACATCTGGCCTCCCTCAATGGAGTGTAGGGTCCATTGCTATTCGCACTATTCATTTATGATATCGGTTGCCTACTTAACTCGAATTATCTAATGTGTGCTGATGGCTTTCAAATTTTTGAATATGTTAAAAACCTCAGAGATGTTGAAGATCTTCAATGCAATCTTAATTTGGTTGCTGATTGGTGCGGGCGCAGTTTGCTGCCTCCTAACTTCTCAAAATGTTTCTTTGTTACACATGGAATGCGCGATCTGCCGATATTAACATTGTATTCCATGAGTGGCCGAGTGGCTCAGCGGCTAGTGTGCTCGACCGGTGTGCAAGAGGTCGTGTGTTCGATCCCGCCTCAGAACATCTAATGAAAAAGTATTTTCTTTGAATAAACTTTACACCCGGTCACCCCACTCTGCTGTTGGCGCCAGCTTTGTAGTAATTAGCCATGCAAAAGCTTCTCAAACTGCCGTTCGGATTCGGCGTTAAACTGTAGGTCCTTCTCTCTTGTGAGAAAATAAGAAGCGCACAAGCCAACAGATTGAGAGTGGCTCGGCTTGGCTCTTTGGGGCTGTGTCAATCCATTTTACATTTACATTCCATTAGTCTTCAAGCTTTAAAACGGCTTGAAGGTATGAAGCTATAGATTTGGGGAGCATCTAAGCTGTATCCCCCTTAAAGCTTATTCAATACTGGATTTTGTAAAGCGCAATTCCAAACAATTCAACGATTAGTGCGTTCTAGGCTTGAATATGCTTCGCTTATCTGGAATACTTCTGCTGCCGTTCACATAAACAGGCTTTAGCGTCTGCAGAAACGATTTCTTAAATTTGCACTCGTCCATTTAAATTGTTGGGAGCCTTTTCCACAGTATTGCATATATTAACCTTTGAAGACAGAAGAACAATTGCATCGTTTTTAAGCGATCGACCTCGAGAATGGATCCGTATTCGACATTTTCTAGAAATTTTCTCTAACAAAACTATCGATAACGTGTCTGATTTTGGTCCGAAAAAGTATTACCTGTCGCTGAGTTTATAGCACCAAGACCTAAGTTCTTGAGGCACGTGTTCGGGTCCCGTCTCGACACTTTCTCAATAGCAAAAACGGATTGAAAACTGAATCTTTTTCGTTTGAAACCGCATCTATAAGTAAAAACGGACTTTGAATTTAAGAGAAACTATCGTATTAACTGATGTCCGTTTAAAACCAGCATCTCTAAGGAAAAGCGGACTTCGATACATACCGGATACAAACGAGAAATTTTCGGGTGGGTGTAGTTGGAAATATAAATTGTCCTATGCTACTGGACAAGATTCCATTCAAAGTTCCGCCCAGATCTTAGCGTAACTTGGTCCCATTTAAGCTCCATTTACACGACCTGATCGCTCAGCTGAGTTTTTGTCAGCTGATCAACTGAGGTGAGCAACTTAGTTCAGCGTTTACACATGCCTGAGTAGCTCAGTTGATCACTTACAGAACCATTGGTTCATGAAAATTATCTAGTTCATTTCTGAATTGGCCGCGCAGATTGCATATTTTGGTTTTTATATCCACTAGTGATTTGCTCTCAAGTTGTGCAGCAAACTTTCCCAAAGGGGCAATCCGTACGATCTGCTGCACTTACAAGGTGGGAATGGAGAAGTCATACAGCTCAGGCTTAGCCTCGTGCATGACAATGAGGCGCGTTATATTAATTTTTAAGTTTTATTTCAATAAGCCGTGATTTGACATAAATAAAAATCCAAACCGGCAAAAATCGATAACAATTGTATATCAAAAGCCAGGAAGTGTCAACGCTCGCACACTTCAATCAGGCAACCCTATGACGCTCAACTGAGTGGTCAGGTCAATTAGAACCGGTTCTATTTCGCCTGATCACTCACCTGAGTAAATCAGGTGACTAATCAGATGCCTGTTTACACGAGCTGACAGCCACTCAGGCGAAAACTCAGCTGAGCGATCAGGTCGTGTAAATGGAGCTTTAGGGTGGAAACTCATAGGGTCAATTGTGCCAATACTGAGCCGATATGTAGAGCTCTATTTACATAAGTACAATCTTCCAGTAGGCATGCGGCTCGACTTTAACATCAAGAATATTACAGTTAAGGGACTTCTTAGGTTAGAGTTAGTTTAAGTTTTATTGTAGGAGCCAGTTAAATTTATTTGTTGGCGAAATAAACTCAGCGAGTATTTACTTATAAAATAGCGCTTTCTTACTCTTCATCACCTCCTAATTGAAAAATGATTCGTTATGCAATAATACACGAGAAAAGATCCTGCTAAAACGATCTCTTCTTTCTTTCGAGAAAAGCTTTTAGTTGACAATTCAGTTCATGAAACAACTTTCAAGGTCCGCTCAGTGGTCGCTTGAAGAGAGAGCTTTCAAAAAATCTCTCCGTTCTAAATGCAAGGATGAGCGCCATATCTTGTTGGTTGTATCATGATTCGAACGGGCTTAACACGGTGAAAGAAACTTCAAGAAGTTTTTCAAAAAGCTCTTGCTTGTGGGAAAGAGGTGTGGAGGGGCAACTGACACCACTTCTCATCTTTCCTACAAATGAAAGCTATTTCAAAAACCCCAAGAAGTTTACTTTACCGTGTAAAACCTTTCTTAGACTGGACTTAGACGGTGGAGTAAACTTCATGAAGTTATCCAAAAAGCTCTTGCTAGTAGGAAAGAGGTGTAGAGGGGCAAGCGACACCACTACAACTCTCTCCTACAAACGAAAGCTTTTTAAAAAACTCCATGAAGTTCGCATCACCGTGTAAAGCCCGTGTAAGTCTGGACTTACACCCTACTACACCTCTTTCCTACAAGCAAGAGCTTTTTGAAAAACTTCATGACGATTTTTCCACAGTGTTAATCCAGTCTAAGACTGGACTTACACGATGAAGGAAACTTAATGAAGTTTTTCAAAAAACTCTCGCTTTTAGGAAAGCGGTGTAGTGGTGTAACTTTCCCCTCAACACCTCTTTCCTACAAACGGAAGCTTTTTCAAAAACTTCATGAAGTTGGCTTCACTGTGTAAAACCCGTCTTAGTTGTGTCATGATGGCATAATGAAAGTCAACAGCAAAGAGCGAGCTTTTGTCTTAAAAAGCCATCTCTCAAGGCGAAAACCATGGTACAATCATACCAGGTACGGCGGATAACTTTTTTTTGAGTACTAAGCTTTTGCTTTTGCATTAAGACTACGCAAAGCACAAACTTTTTGCGTACTTTTTAAGAACTTTGCTGAGGGCGCATACTGGGATCGCTGTACCTCCTTTGTTGTACCATGGCGAAAACAATGTTGATTTTTGTATAAAACATTGAAAAACTTTGTAAAGTTTTTGGAAAAGCTCTTCTTTTTATAAACAAAAGCCTTTTGAAACCTTAATGCCGCTGAGCTACTGCTGCCTCGAAAGAAAAATGCATAAGATTTGCCTCTAAAAACATTTAAGAGTTTCATTTTCTTACTCGCCTGGAGAACTATGTTTAAGTTTTAGGACAGACCTAGCTCCCTGCAAGGGTATACAAGTTTAACTTAAAAAAAAGTGTTGGAAAACATTTTTATAACAAATATAAATTAAACTAGTTTAAGAAGTTTTCAATTGTGCATTTTGGCATATAATTTTTTTTTAACCATAACTAATTTTATAGGAATTTATATAAAAAAATACAATTTTGGTTTTGTTTTTGGTATTCTTTGCTATTTTGGCAACTCCGCATACCATGCACTCACTCTCCCTTTCTAAATCGCGCTCTCGTCTCGTTCATTCTCTCTTTCACACACTCTCACGCTTTAGCTACCCCCCTGTTGCACTATTTCGACTGTGAAGCCTGAAATTAGTTGATTTTTTTCTTGCATTTTATACAAAATATACATAAATAGTTCTACAAATAGCTAAGTTACAGTTACAGTTATCGTTAATCGTTATCTAGTTTATAGATATCAGCCAGACTCTGACCTCTGTGTGTGTACAGTTGCAAGATTTGTTTGTTCTATATCTACTACATACATACATATATATATATATACGCTGATGAAAAAAAAAACATGGGCTGCTTCTGGTTGTTGTTGTTGGCATTTTGTTTAACAAATTTTATAAGTCTCAGCTTGGTACTTGGACAGCCTTTTGTCGGCCCGAAACATTTTATCGTCAGTTTCTACTATTCAGTTTATCATAGGCACCGGAACTGACATGCTCAGTGAAAGTGGTTTATATCTATGTAATATGTATAGGGAAATGCACTCTAACTGCCCTCTCTGCGGAGCAAATGCCTTTTTAAGTAGACACATACACATATATCCAGCTATATTTGTTGATTAAATTTTGGTTTCTTCTACTTGTTTTGGATGGGGGGTTTTCTGGAGATCTTTCGTTTACCAAACTTCACATTTTTTGGCCGGATTCATACGCTTATCGGGCTTGCATTGGAAGACCTCTGCAAATTCTTGCATATTCGACAGAGTTCCTATCACCCGAAATTGTGAGGGTGAATGCGGATCCTTTTCCATTTGCAGCAGAGTGGTCTCCTCGGTGGTGCTGGAACACCAGACCTGAAATCAAAATATTAATAAGACATTCATGTGGGTGGATAAGCGAAAACTTACCTGGGCAAATGAGACAAAAAAGAGCTGGGCATGGGTTAAGTTTAGACCAGGCAATTTGAGAATATCAGCCTCCTTTTCATTTTTGGTACGCAAATAGGCATGATAGGCTGCCTTGAGACCACCATTATCTGCTATGTTTTCACCTGATAGAAATGGGGAAGAGAAAAGAAATTGATGGTTAAGTGGAGATAAAATAAATAATTTCGTACCGCCTAAAAGTCAATGAATGTAGTGATATATGATAGTCTAAGTGGTTGTTATACATATACCATAACAGTAGTCACGCTGTAATGTTTGATATAAAACAAGTAAGGGAGCTGCAGTCGAGTGCCCCGACTACAAAATACCCTGTTCCCTTGATTTCGTGTGTTTTTTCTTTACATACACACACACTCACACATACACACACTCCAACATACACACAAACGCATGGCATGCGGCCGCACGCGATGACAATGCAAGACCTCCCTCTCTCCCTCAAGCAAAATTTAATCGTATAAAACTTCGGTGTTTTTTGTCCGATCTTAGCGTTCATACGGACAGACGGATGGACATGGTTAAATCGAATCGGCTGTTAATGCTGATCAAGAATATATATACTTTATAGGGTCGCAAATGCTTCCTTCTACCTGTTACATTCTTTTGCACAACTTCATGATCCCCCTTTTCCCATTTTCAATGGCAACAGGGTATAATGAGGAATCGATTTAACACTTTTCACTAAACCAAAGCCACTAAAATGTAATGAAAAGAATAAAACAAAATCAATTTGAACATCTTGATTATTTTTGAATATACATTGAATTTAGATCTGGAACTGGTGCGACATATTTATCTATTGGCGCGTAAAGCGCGATGCCACTTGGCCACTTTGTCTTCTTTTTTCTGAACCATTTTCTCATACATGTCCTGATTTAAGGTCACCATTGTCCTTGGAACACGCTTCAAGGTAAACTGTGGCAGAATGGCCATCTTCATTATTATGCAGAATAGGCAGGCCAAGGCACAGGTCGCAAGTCCTAGTAGAGAATACTCGTATGCCAAGTATGTTTCCGTTGACATACCATTAGCCAGTAGTAAGAACTTTAATGAGAAGTAAACCATTCGCTCCAGGCGGCACCATACCACCAGGGAGGACACCTCCAGTAGGGCCAGCGATCCCACAGTCTCCACCACAAACTGAATAACATATGGCAAGTGCGTATATCGTACGGGATACATTTTGATATCAGTTGCAAGCAACATGACGGCAATGACGAAAATCCAACTGGCCAAAGGGGGAGCCGGAGAACAGTTGTCTTGCGATTGATTCAGGACAAAGGACATACCCAATATGGCATGGATGAAGCCTGCAAGGCCAACAGCCCAATATGCAGCCATCTCTAAATATCACCAAAAATATGTTTTCACTTCAACTGTAAAACTAGGAACTAAAATTGAAACTGAGACTTGAAAAGTTGTTGTACTGAATGGAAAATTTCAAACTAACAGTAGAAGAAAAGGCAATCGATGGAACTTTCCAACAATTGAGACTGATCAAGTGGCACAGCTTGAAGTGGAATGGGGAACTTTAGGTGTTTCAAAGAGCGCGCTCATAAATATTTAACGATTTTTGGTCTGTTTAAATTTACAATTTGGTTTTACCCCCATGCACCTCAATACAATATTTGTGTCACGTGGGGGATTTTATTACTAACTGATGTGCCCTTTTCAAATAGTTGTTTGGACTAGATTATACATGTGTCCGCACACGTGCACCCTTTGGTGTCCGCACACGTGCACCCAAAAATAATCGACTCGGCTGTTGATGCTGATCAAGAATATATATACTTTATAGGGTCGCAAATGCTTCCTTCTACCTGTTACATACTTTTGCACAACTTCATGAGGTATAAAAACAGAAAAAAAATTACAATAGACCTTCAACCAATACTCAGAACAATAACATATTGGTTCTAATATTCCGGAGCACAACTGTCAAGCTCCAAATGCAATCAATTGCCGAAAGCAAAACTGCAGATGCAAAATATCTTCCGGAAACTTTCAATTGAAAGATGTTAACTCACTCAAAATATTAGGACTACACTTTAAAAACAAATACAGATGGAATACAAACACAGAACAACTCGCCTATACAGCCTATAGCCTATACAGCCTACAGACTTGCTCTTGGAGCTTCTAGAACCACTCCCACAAAGAACATCCTATTTGAGACAAAAACCACCCCAATCGAAGACCGTCGCGATCTTCTCACAGCACAACTTTTTAGGACCCTTATCACAGCAAGAAATTCACCTATCATTAGCATAAAAAAATACACGCCGCCCAGAAAACTAAGATACCAATCAACCATAGACCGTATAATTGACGCTTGCCAGGGAACAAATCTATCTTTTCGACCTAAAAAAAACTATTACCTAAACTAAGCCACCTTTGTACCTAAAAGACAACGAAAATCACACATCACTCATATTCACTCCAAAAACAAATACAAGTCCACAAATATACCGCACAAAATTTGAGGAAATAAAAAATGGAAACATGGACAGAAAAAATTAAATCAATTCCACATTCTACTGATTCACTTTCCGCAATAGATTCCATAGCAAATGTTAACAATTCAGAACACTACGCAGCAATACCACGGAACACCTTAATAAAGTCGCACCCCAAATTTAAATTCATTTGGATACCCGGCCATGTAGGTATACAGGGTAACGATTTTGCAAACAACACTGCAAAAACGCAACAAAACACCCATATATCACAACCGAAAACCACAACATACAAGACATTAAAAAATACATAAATTTCACATACCTCACAAAAACACAAACTATCATAAACGATACATCGGACTGGAACAAACACATCAACTGAGCAGCTACCATCTTTTCAAAAATAACTCGACTCAAACTAGGCCATACAAAAATCACTCACCAACACTACATAGACAAAAGCCCAAATACCGGCAACCTTTGCAACAATGAGAGGCAGACATCAGTAGAACACATACTTAGCAGCTGTGGCCCTTGATGCCATTGCCCCATAATATTAAGCTTGCCTGTAATTCAATATTGCTAGGGTAGTTCTTTATAAATAAAAAAAAGTATGGAGTACTGGAGCATCGAGTATTGAGTATCGAGTACAGAGCATGGAGTACTGGAGTGTCGAGTACTGAGCATGAAGTACTAAGTATAGAGTGCTGGAATATGGAGCACTGAATATCGCTTATAGAGTACTGAGAATCGAGTGCCGGAGTATGGAATATTGAGTACTGGAGTATGGTCTACTGAGTATGACGTACTGAGTATGGAGTATCAACAGGAAATGGGATGTTTCCCCCGTGCCCGGACTTCTGAGAGAAAACTTAAATAAACAATGATTTTCGCTATGTTGAAAAACATTTCTTATTTAATGGGGGCCCGTGGTGGCCCCCGAGCCCGTATTCCCTTCCGACGGGCCTGAGTATCGAGTATTGAGTATCGATAACTGAGAATTGCATACTGAGAAGTACTGGATATCGAGCACTGAGTATCGAGCACTATGTATTCAGGTTCAAGTGCAGGCCTAGATAATCATATATCATGTGTCGAAGAGTGTGAATGCAGCCTTAAGGAAACCCGGAGCACTGATTATTCAGAATGTTTTACATCATACGATTTGGTCTGACTCTGACCATGTCTAAGCTCTTTTCAGAGTGCTAAAAATACATTTCAACGCCCTGACTGTTCTTGGGTCTATTTCCATTTAAATTTTTTTTCTTACAGTTCTGTATAGCTTGATTTATACCATTCAAGCCAATATAAGCCATTAACCATCGCAGCTCTAGATTTGTCAGAGTTTGTAGTACCAAAGAGTGTAAGGCTTAAACCACCAAAAAGCGCGTTGATTGAAGCATTTGTTGCGCCGAACTTTTCCATTCCCATTTCCAACTCACCCAATGTCTGCTTGCCATTCAGATTGCGTCCATTCATCTTGTATCCCGTGTACTGGCGTGCAATACACTCGGCCTTCTCACTGAAACGTTCTATACTTTTTGGATCCCACCAACGATTGATGTTGCCAAATTTATCATATTCCCGTCCCTGATCATCAAAGGCATGCGTTAACTCATGCCCCATAACCACGCCCATGGCTCCAAAATTCAAACTCTTGGGATTGTTTATATCGAAAAACGGTGCCTGAAGTATGCCGGCGGGAAAGACTATCTGATTCTTGGTGGGCGTGTAGTAGGCATTCACCGTTTGTGGTGTCATACCCCAATTGGTTTTATTCACCGGTTGATCCAGACGCTTCAGATTGCTCTTCAGATTGTAAATGCCCACCTGAATGTTATTCTCAAAGTAGGCATTGGCCGTGATATTCAGTTCGTCGTATTTGCGATCCAATTCCTCCGCATTAAGTATGTAGTCGGGGAAACCGATCATGTCCGAAATCTCATTGGCCTTCTCGATGGCCTTCTCGCGCGTCTGCTTGTCCACCCAGGTGAGATTCTGTAGGTTTAGCTTAAAGGCCTCACGTATCTCACCGATCATCTGCTCAGCGGCGGGCTTGGATTCGCCATGAAAGGCCTGGCGTACGAAAATGGCGCCAACAGCAAAGCCAACCACATTGTTGGTATCGGAGACACAATAGCGCCAGACCTCCTCACCGCCATCGGAGCCCATCAGAGCTTTGCGCACACCCTTGTAGGCATCCCGAAAGGGCTTGGACAGGCAGCTGGTGAGGGTGCGTACCGCCTGCCAAATGAGATAGTTGTTCAGCGTACTGGAAAGGGGAAGACATTACTTTTTGCTCTGGTATACCCGGCTCACTACTCACATCTTGCCCTCCGCCGTTTGCTCCATTTTCATGATGATCTCTGATAGATTCTTGAGAAACTCGGGTGCATAGACCACAACCATCTCGTTGGAGGTGACCCTTCGATTCACCATTTGCATGGCATTATCGAAATGATCCGTCCAGTTGAGAAACGGTGCCAACTGGGTCAAAGCTTTCAGTTTCATGGGGTGGTACATAGCCTCCTCATTGCGACGATCCTCCAGCGGTATGGTTATATTCGCCAATTTCTTTTCAAAATTTATGACACCCACCATCTGGGCACGAGCGTCTGTCTCATTGGCCCCCAAAAGGACACAAACTTTGGTCATGTATTCGATATACTCGTTGAGAACTTTGCGATGAATATCCGTCTTATTGTTGTAGTAATCCGAAGTGGGCAGCGTAAGGCCACCCTGATCGATCTGGATGACATGACGGGAGGAGTTCTTGTCATCTTCTCCAATGGCCCAGCCGAAAAGGCAATTGAAATTGTATCTGGAATGAAAAGAAATAAATAAATGAAATTTAAAAGTGAAATCAATACGGGGGACTAGCGAAATATCTAAAGCCCAATTTACACGACCTGAAATCTCAGCTGAGTTTTGTATCTGAGTATCTGTCAGCCCGTGTAAACAGGAGTCTGAGCCTACTCAGCTAAGCCGGCTTAAATTGAACTGACCGCACAGCCCAGCGCTCAATAAACTGACTTAACTTAGCTTCTCAGGCATGTGTAAATGCTGAACTGAGTTGCTCAGCTGAGTTTTTTGACACTCAGGTCTAAAAAACTGAGTTGAACGATCCGGTCGTGTAAATTGAGCTTTACCAATATGCAAACTTCTTTGAGCAAAGTTAGTTGGTTACAAAAGTAACAAACTCAGTAACAAATATACTCATGTTTACTAGGTTTATTTCTTAAGTCACTTTTTTGCGATTTAATAAATCTTCAGTCACTGTAAAGAAGTTTGAAACTTTGTTTTTGCTTTTTATATTTTGCCCCATTGCTCATTTTGTACAGCATCATCACAACCATGGTTATGGAACTCAATTACGGTATTGAAAACAGTTTTTTGGTTAAGTATTATCCCTTTTTATTAGCATAGAAACGCTCTTCTTGATTTATTTTAGTCAATTTTATCATTTCGTCAGTCACAGTAAAGTGGTTTGAAATAGCAATCGCAATTTAACTGACCTACAAAAACTCAATACCGTTTTCTAACCAAATCTCTGACCGATCATTTAGCTTCGCTAATATGGCTACTAAATATAGTATATTGTCATCGAATCTTGTGGACTTCTTAAAAAATCAATCTTCACTGACTGATTCCTTCAGAAACTCTTCTATTATCTATGTGGCAAGCCTTTAAGCTAAAGCTGTCTTGGCAAAACTTTTCACGAAGTGTTGAAATATCTGTCGAAACCGGCCGGATAGGATGAGTATAGCATATATTTGTCATAAGACTAGTTTTTGTTTTCAATGAAAACGTCTTCAAACTTTGTATTTATTAATTTTCTATGCTTCTTCTTAATGGTTCCATTTAGTTTGATCAAAATCGGACAACTATATAGTATAGCCATACAAAAGATGAAAAAACTGAGAAAATGTTTCAGTAGGAATCAATGGTAACGTCTTCCAATTTGGTATTTATTTTATTAATTTACTTTCACTCAATTCTACGAAGTTTGATCAAGATCGGGGACCGCATCATATAATTGCCATAGTGAGAAAACTTTTTTGTTTTCAATGGTGGCATCTTTTAACTTGCTGGAGAGTAATATTATGTTAGCCGAGATTGATGAAAACCAAATGGTCAGAATATGGGTGCCATCTATTGGTCTGTTTGTTCAAAACGAAAAAGAATTTGTTGAATGAAAATCATTGAAAACCTTTTTATACCCTTGCAGAGGTCCGTCCGTCTGTCCATCTGTCCGTCCTCCGTCAGTTTTAAAGCTATCCTCACCATACTTTGCACGAAGTCTTTTGGTAAATATACGCTGCACATTTGTCGGAACCGGCCGGATCGGATGACTATAGCATATAGCTGTCATAGGAACGATCGGTCATAAAACTAGTTTTAGTTTAAGAGAAAAACTTTTTTTGTTTTCAATGGAAACGACTCCAAACTTCTTATTTCTTAGTTTGCAGTGCATCCCCATGATTCCACTAAGATTGGTCGAAATCGGACTTCTATATAGTATAGCTGTCATAGAAAAGTAAAGTCTGAAAAGTAGTCTTAGTTAGAAAAACTTTTTTGTTTTCAATGGAAATGACTTAAAAATTGGCACATTCGCAGCAGCAAACGCTCTGCTTTTGAAATTCGTCAGAATCACAAGCGAGACTGAATTTGCTCGTCAATTTCGGTCAGCAGCAGCTGAACTAAATTATACCGAAAGAGCGAGAGAGAGAGAGAGTCAGCGCGTACGCACTAACACATCCATATATACCAGCGATGTTCCAGAAGAGCGAGGCCAAAAAGTGGGAGTGGCTTGGTGTGCGATATCAAAGCGACACAGCCCAGCTTTGAATTGACCTGCTCGACGTCTGCGCATCGAATGCAAGCAAAAAGAGTGCTGCTTACATTCATATGCCCGACTTCGGCATGCGCTCTGCTCGTGTGCGTGTAAATAACCGATTGCGCTCGGCCCCTGGGGGCTATGGAGGAACATCGCTGATATATACTGTGTGTGGAGAAAAATAATCAAAAACAGTGACAGAGACGGAACTGCTGGTGGCGCTTGCAAAAGCAGAGCGCTTGCTGCTGCTGCTGCTGCGACTTTCGTCGTGGACCTGAAGCAGCAGCTCCGACTTGCTCTGCTTATCGCAAGCAGCGAAAAGCAAAAACCAGTTTTGGTGCTTGCTTCGACAGCGACTTCTAACTTTTCTCAGAAGCAAAGGCAAAAGCTACAATTCAAATTGAACAGTTGAAAAAAGTTCAAGCTGGAAAAAGTAAAAATTTTGCAATTTTTGCTGCTTTGACTGAAGCAATTTAAACACTGGTCCTTACCATTGGCATTTACTTATTTTACTTTTACACAATTCTACAAAGTCTTGTCAAAATCGGATTATTGTAACATATAGCTGTAGTACAAATGATCGGTCGAAAAAGAAGTTCTAGTGAAAAAAACTTTTTTGTATTAAATGGAATCGCATTTTCCTTGACTCCACTAAGATTGGTTGAAATCTGACATCTATATATTATAGTCAGTCCCCTTAGAAAAGTAAGGTCCAAAAAGTAGTCTTAGTTAGGAAAACGTTTTTATTTAGAACGAGGCTGCCAGAGTATTTAAACTTTGGCCGAGCCTAAGTTGACTTTCCGATTAATTTGAAACTCGGATTGTAGGCAAAGTAATCGAACTAACGTATTGTTACAAGTTTTGTTCAATTTAGTTGAATTTACTTGGGTGTTGGTCATTACAACTGTTTCGCCGTCGGAGCCTAGGTTCGCTATAATATAATGAAGTGTACACGTACTTCTCCGATTTCGGAAACTCTAGAAACTCAATGAAAATGACCCCAAAGTTCTACTTACAAAAATGTATTTTTAATCCAATCTGCATAAAATTTGGTACGTAAGTTCAGTGGGTCAAGCAAATGGGAAAATATTTCTTAAAGGGTCTGAAAATGGGGTACAGGAATGGGATCAAAGCCACACCATTTATTTAATCCAATCAGCATGGTATTCTGTTTCTAATAAATGTGAAAATAGTTCTCCAATTTTGGAATAACCACTCACAAGATGGGACAATGGTGTGCGAGATGGATTAAAGGTCAATCGTTATTTTCTTACCGCTCTGAATGCAATTCCGTTTGTAATCTCTTGGGCAAATTAATGTAAAATCTTTTCTCCAATTTTGGAAAACAAAGCAGTCAAGTCGGAAAACGGATGGTGAGGATGTTCAAGTTAAGGTCGGAAAATGGAGGGCGGGGATCGGTTCAAGGCTAATCGTTATTGTTGTGTCAATCTTTATGAGAGTGGGGCTATAAGCTCTAATTTTGGAAAGCTTACCACCAAGTTAGGAAAATAGGAGGTCCAGGTTCAGAGCTTTTTGTTAACCGCGGGCCGGGTTTTAGAGTAAAACGGTGATTTTATACCGATTTATGACAGTCTCGGTTTGTGGTCTTTACAGGAGGAAAGAAATTGGAAAAATATATTCCAATTCGGGAAATCCACTCCCAGTTCGGGAAATTCAAATAATATTTATCTCTCTCGATCGACTTCAAACTGAGTCTGGTATCAGCTGAAGCGTCGGTATTAATTTAGCCTTTACTGGTGGCCGGTGGCTCAGCGGCTAACAGGTGGCTCAGCGGCTAGTGTGCGCGACCGCTGTGCAAGAGGTCGTGGGCTCGATCCCGCCCCGAAACATCTAATGAAAAGTTTTTCCTTGAATAAACTTTACACCCGGTCACTGCTCTCTGCTCTCAAACTGTCGTTCGGATTCGCGTTTAACTGTAGGTCCCTTTCTCTTGTGCGAAAATAAGAAGCGCACAAGCCAAGAGATTGAGAGCAGCTCGGCCTTGGCCCTTGGGGCTGTGTCAAGCCATCTTACATTTTTTACTGGTAAAAGCTATACTAATGGAGTCGTAGAATTTGTGCCTAATATCAAAACTTCTTAACAAACTCACCTGTTATGCAATATCTTCAATGTATTGCCCAGATTCCAATTGGTCACATTATATCCACTATTTGTCACATTCCAGCCGCCAAGTTGAACCAACAGATCAGTCATTGGCTTGGCGCCCAGTTTCTCCATATGCTCATCAGCATCCACGCACGACTCGTAATACACTTTGGCCTTGCGCTCCGCCTCGGATTTGAAACTTTTGGCCGGTTTCTCCAGGACATTGCGTATGATCAGCTGATTCATTTGCTCCAGCTTGCCAAATGTGCCCCAAGTGGCTTTGCCCTCCGGTATGGGATTGTTCTTAATCCATTGATTGCTAATTGAAAACGTAGCATGAAATTTGTTGTTTTAACTTTTATCAGCTCAGTACTTACCAGGCATAGCCATAGAAGTCATCACACGGATCAATACTGGCATCGATGGACTTGAGAATTTCACTCGAGGCAAATATACAATGCTCATTGAGGCAGGGCAACTCATTGCCAGAGGGACAATCTGCGAGGTGAATGAAAATTGAAAGGAAATACTGATTTGAACTAAGCCCGGGACTTACCCTTCTTGTGCGGTTGGACGTGTAGTACATGCTTGGTCTTATCGTTCGAACCATTCGAGAATAGTAGGATCAGCAGGGTGAATATGGTAATGGCCATGACAAAGGTGGTGATAAGCAGCCATTTTTCGGTTTTGTTCCTTGAACGCCAATTCCAGGTGGCCTAAATAGGACACATAAGGCGTTTTAGTTTTTCCTGCTCCTAAAGGCAGGCAATGCAATTTGAGGACCATTTTTCTCACTGTCAGTACTTAACCTTCACACACTCTACTTTATGCCTCCAACCGACCTGGCACGTGTATGCACCGCTCTCGTACTTACCCTCGCCGTATGGTATCGTATCTGCATGCCTGTATGCCCCGTCGCCTCGTTCAGCTGTATGCCACCAATTGAACTCGAATCATCTTCCGTAAATTCGGTCTGTTTGTAGCGTGTCATCTGTAAAGATGCGTTCAATGTCAGAGTTGATAGTGTGTAAGTGCTGGGATTTCAAATTGCCCCATTGTTGTGTAGATTCAGCTTCTACATTTCAGTGTGGTATAAATGCATGTGCGAACGAGTGTGTGTGTAAAAAAAAAGCTCTTGTTTGGTTTGGGGGAGGGCCTACGCCTTGACTTTTGTTTATCGCTGACTAAGTGGGCACATCGTGCTTTTCTTTCCCTCTCTTTCGCTCTTGATTTTCACAGATTTTTGTCTTGTCTTGTTGAGACAACATTGTGTTCTCATTTAACCCTCTGCTGATCTTCAGCTGGTTGTGTCATTTGCATTTGAATGGTCATAAATAAGGCTAAGTGTGTTTTTAAGCACATTTCTTGGAACTGAATTGTTTATTTCCAGTTTTTGATGTCGAAGGAATTTTAAGAAATCTACTACAACAACTGCAAGACCCGTGCAGGGCTTTTTTCTTAATTTCTGGAAAGTATTGGGATTGAATCCAATAGATTTTTCGCAGGAAACCGAATCTTAAATCACTCTACGTATAAAACAAAAAATAAAGTCGGTCAAGCCCGACTATAATACCTGTGAAGTGCTGCCCATTACCGATGCGACCGATGCTGCCCATAATTGTTTGTTTTCCTTATAACTCGACTATCGTTCATCCGATCGTTTGTATGCCTTTGGCGGATCGATAAATAAATCTGATTACTAAATATGTCCAAAAAGAACGAACCTTCTATCTATAAAACTGTGGGAGATATGATGTTTTTTCCAATTTGCTGGGGCGTGAGGGGGCATGGCAAAAACTGGAAATAAACTTGATCTGCCTGCAAGTATAAGAAGTTTTTGTTCCATACATGTCAAACCTCTATCTCTTACCATCTCTACCACAGAATGCTCGTTCTTTCTGAACATATTTAGTAATCAGGAATGGTAAAGATCGGATGAACGATAATCGAGTTATAAGGAAAACAAATAATTATGGGCAGCACCGGTCGCAACGGTGATGGGCAGCACTTTACAGGTACAGAGTATGTTATAGTCGGGCTTGACCGACTTTCTTTCGTGTTTTCTAATAAAATACTTATTTGATCTTTGTCTTATCGAATGGATAAAGTTTAGGGCCCTGGTCATATTACACAACATAATCACTCGCAGAGAAAAAATTTACATGTATGTATGAGAAGCTTAACTTTGCCATATCCTCTAGAACAAATAACCATATATGCCCCAATATAAAAGTGTATAGTTCTAAGAAACAGTTCTTCATATATGATGTTCGCCATTGGAATTCACTGCCAAATGCTGTTAAACCCATAAAAAGCACTACGCAATTTAGAGTTATACTTAGGAACATCTTCAGAGACAAAATATTTAACATTCACCTCATTATACCCTTGCAAAGGGTATTATAAAACTGTGCGAATGTTTGTAACGCATTGAAGGAAGCATCTCCGACCGCATAAAGTATATATATTCTTGATCAGCACGACGAGCTGAGTTGATTTAGCTCTGTCCGTCTGTCCGTCAGTTTTAAAGCTATCCTCACCAAACTTTGCACGTAGTTTTTTATTACAAATACGCTGCACATTTGTCGGAACCGTCCGGATCGGATGACTATAGCATATAGCTGTCATTGGAACGATCGGTCGAAAAACAAGTTTTAGTGAGAAAATTTTTTTTGTTTTTTATAGAAACGCTTCCAAACTTCCTTTTTCTCAATTTGCTATGCTTTACCATGATACCACTAAGTTTGGTCGTAATCCGACATCTACATAGTACAGCTGTCCTTTTCAAAAGTGAAATAATGGCAAGCGGGATGAGTGAAACAAGAGCGAATCAGTCGCATTCGTCTAGGTGACTGATGACTAAACATTCTCTTATCGAATATCATCCTGAAATTTATAAAGCCCGGCACTATCGAAAGTTGATTTTAAATCTCTTACTTGAATTCCTTTTACAATTTTCTCCTTTCTTTGTTTTTTCTTGAGGGGGAACAAAAAAAACGATTTCTTGCTTTGGGATTGAAGTTGAATCGGCGGCGATTTTTTTAGATCCGTATCACAATGTTTTTTTGCATTTTGTTTTCTCACTACACCTTATATTTTTTCTCTTTCAAACACAACATCAAGCAAGAAATCGCTTTCGTTACGAAGATCCGAAATAAATTTATATCCTTCAATTAAGTTTGCCACACTAAGGTCATCTGGTCACTTTGACTATTAACACTTTCAGGATCGAATTAAAATTGAGTGAACTTAAAAAATTTTTCAGGACATACTATTAGTAGTTTGGCCATTAAGGTTTACTTCTATAAATTTCAGACCTAAATAGCTTAAATGGTTCTATGTCAATTGATCACAAAAATTTATCTTATACCTGCACACACAGCAACGAAAAAGAACCAGACCGTGGACTGCTATGTGGTTTACTTTTCAATCGCGCGATTTTTAAAAAAAGTTTTGTCAATTTAACACAATACCAATTTAAGAAAAAACGATCTTTGTAGATTTTCGTTAACAAGAACTCATTATTTCGTTACACTTATAACGGATTTATCTGTCTGTGATATGAAAATCAGTGATAGATCGATGCATCTTAACAAATCAGCGGTACATTAATTAATGAGTTACTTTTTTTATGACAGTCAAATTCTATGAGTTTTTAGAAAAAAAAGTGATATATCACCCGTGGGCGTTATTTCACTCCTCAAAGTGAAATAACACCCACGGGCGTAATTTCACACTCATTAGTGGGCTTATTTCACTTTTGAAAGTGAAATAACGCCCGCGGGCTTTATTTCACTTTCAGGAGGGAAATAACGCCCGGGGTCTTTATTTCACCTGGCGTTATTTCATGCCCCGTCTAAAAAATTTTCTTAGTTAGAAAAACTTTTTAATTTTCCATGAAAATGACCCAAAAATCGGCGTTTAAATAATTGTTATGTTAAAATCGGATGACTATTCTACAAAGCTTTGTCAAAATCGGATGACTATAGCATATACATAGCTGCAGTATGAATGATCGGACGAAAAAGAAGTTCTAGTGAGAAAAACTTTTTTGTTTTAATTGGGATCGACTCCAAATTTCGTAATTAACAGTTTCTTATGCTCTTCCATGATTTCACTAAGTTTGGTCGAAATGGGACATCTATTGAGTATAGCTCCCATAGAAAAGTAAGGATCGAAAAGCAGTCTAATTTACAAACTGCAAGGGTATACAAAACTTCGGTCGAGCCGAAGTTAACTTTCCCCTATTTTTTTACTTCTTATACCCTTGCAGAGGGTATTATAAAATTGTCCGGATGTTTGTAAAGCATTAAAGGAAGCATCTCCGACCACATAAAGTATATATATTCTTGATCAGCACGACAAGCTGAGTTGATTTAGCCCTGTCTGTCTGTCCGTCCGTCCTTCTGTCCGTCTGTCTGTTTCTATGCTATCTCCTCCGTCAGTTTGAAAGCTATCTTCACCAAACTTTGCACGAAGTCTTTTGGTAGAAATACGCTGCACATTTGTCGGAACCGGCCGGATCGGATGACTATCGAAAAACTAGTTTTAGTGAAAAAAAATCTTTTTTGATTTTAATGGAAACGCTTTCAAACTTTCTATTTCTCAGTTTGATATGCTTTTCCATGATTCCACTAAGTTTGGTCGCAATAAGACATCTATATAGTATAGCTGTCATAGAAAAGTCTAGTTTGAAAAGTAGTCTTAGTTAGAAAAACTTTTTTGTTTTTTATGAATATGACCTAAAAATTGGCATTTATTTATGTGTTATGCTTTCTCACAATTCTACAAAGTTTTGTTAATATCGGATGACTATAGCATATAGCTGCAGTATGAATGATCGGTCGAAAAAGAAGTTCTAGTGAGAAAAACTTTTTTGTTTTCAATGGGATCGCCTCCGAACTTCGTAATAAACAGTTTGTTCGGCTGAGCGAAAGCTAACTTCCCTTATTTATACCCTGTTCCCATCAAAAATGGAAAAAGGGGGATTATGAAGTTGTGCAAAAGTATGTAACAGGTAGAAGGAAACATTTGCGACCCTATAAAGATTATATATTCTTGATCAGCATCAACAGCCGAGTCGATTTAGCCATGTCCTTCTTTTCGCCCGTCTGTCCGTATGAACGCGTCGATCTCAGAGACTATAAGCGATAGAGTTTCTTTCAGATTTGGAAAATTTCTTGATTATCAATATTCTTGTGTGATTTATGTTTAAGGAGACGATATTTATTTGTTAGTCAGCCAGAAGGAAGCATTTCCGACCCCATAAAGATATATATTCTTGATCAGGATCAACAGTCGAGTTGATATAGCCATGTCGGTCTATCCGTATGATCGCACAGGGCTCAGAGATGGTAAGAGATAGAGGTTTGACATGTATGGGACAAAAACTTCTTATACTTGCAGGCAGATCAAGTCTATTTTCAATTTTGGCCACGCCCCCGCAACTTTGAAAAACCAACATATCTCCGTCAGTTTTATAGATAGAAGGTTTGAACCTTTTCTTCATATTTAGATTATTTATCGATCCACGAAAGGAATGGTAAAGATGGGATGAACAATAGTCGAGTTATAATGAAAACAAACAATTATGGGCAGCACCGGTCGCAACGGTGATGGGCAGCCCTTTACAGGTACAGAGTATACTAAAGTCGGGCTTGACCGACTTTCTTTCTGGTTAAGTCTTTCTTGAAAGTCCAATTTATCGCGAACCTCAAAAGTGCCAGAGGGATGAGTGTAATAAGAAGTCAAAAGATTCTTCGCAAGCCGAGCTCAGAAAAATGCAACAGGTAGCCCCGTTATGTGGATCGGAATCGTCAGTATTTACTGCAGCATCCCAGCGAGCTTCTGAGACTTCGGAACCCTCGCAAGCGTGGCTCGTATCGAGTTGAGCGGCACGCCAAGTTGCGATCTGCTCAAACGTCGGAGCAGGCGAGCAATCGACGGTAGCGGTCCTATGGCAGCTAAAGGATATACGCTTAGCGAAATTCAATTAAAGGCAGATCCGTTTAGTCACCTTAAAATGTATTGGAACCAGAAGGCATCTTCAAGTCCTATTCTCCCTTTTACATTGGTCTCTCTATTTCTATTTTTAGCTTAAATAGAGCATTAACAGTTAGTTTAGGCCAGGGACAGGCAGCTTGCTATCCGCGTGTAAAGGAAAAGTTTGAAAGCACCTCAAACAAAAGAGTTTGGCTGTACAAGTGCCGCTGCGTTGCTTGCTTTCCACGCGACGCAGTCGTTGCTACTGAAATTGAGAGCATTTTTAGCTGCTCTCACCAATGCAAAAATGTAAATTATTTTTTTCTGTTTAGGCCAATGCTTGCCAATGCTTAAAGGCAGTGTGTTTCAAGTCCTCAAGTAAGAAGAAGGTGCAAAATTTTCTTAATTTGATAGTTTGATTATGTATTCGTGTTTAATTTAAACAGATACAAATTATATCCTATTGAAAATTTCCTTCAATATTGATATGGGAAAGGGGAAAACATTATCATCCGAAGAAACAGCCAAAATCATTGCTTACAAGGATACTGGCATGTCTAATAGGCAAATTGCCATTAAATTGAAAAGATCTCCATCTGCAGTGGATAATGTAATCAATTTAAAGCAGAAATATAATACGAATCGATCAAATAATAATAATCAAAAGATTTCTTCTCGTAAAAAATCCGCTATAATTCGGGCTGGCTTACAAAAAAATGCAACTGCATCGCAAATAAGAGCTGACTTACAATTACCCGTTACTAAGCGTCGTGTACAACAAATTTTATCTGGAAGTAATCGGCTAATTTGGAAGAAAATGAAGTCTAAACCAGCTTTAAAGGAATCGCATAAAGTTGCAAGATTGGAGTTTGCCGAAAAACACATGTCATGGACCGATCAATGGAAAAAGGTAATATTTTCAGACGACAAAAAATTCAACCTTGACGGTCCAGATGGTTTTAATTATTACTGGCACGATTTGAAGAAGCCCGAATCCTTTTCTACTAAACGGAACCCCCATATCTAAAGTGAATGGGCGTATGAACTCGGAAAAGTATATAACCATGTTGGATGAAGTATTAATAAACTTTTTGGATCAACAACTTACTTCAGACACCATTTTTCAGCAGGACAACGCTGCCATACTTGTATCACGACTCAGTGTTAATTGGTTTCAGGAGAAGCAGATCGATGTTATGAAGTGGCCAGCACGTTCCCCAGATCTAAATCCTATAGAGAACATGTGGGGTAACTTGGCACGACGTGTATATGATGGTTATCGCAAATTCGAGTCGGTGGAAGAGCTCTGAATTGCTGTAGTCAATGAATGGGCCAAAATTCCTACTTCAGAGTTTCAAAAGGTCAAAATCTTCAAAATCTGGAAGCTGGACTCACTATTAATCATCATTTTCTTCGACAATAATATGTATATTGTTTTTTTGCCATATGATTTAAATACATGCCTTTAATTGAATTTCGCTGTATAAAAATGAATTTTTTGAAAATAATTTGTTTGTTAATCTAACACCTGTTGATTTGTAGTATTAAGACATTTGTTGAACTAATATCGTTATTCACTTTATTATTTAATAAAAATTTGATTCATTTCTTATCTAATTTCCCATAAAACATAAAATATTCATGTGCCTTTAATTGAATTTTGCTGAGTTTAGTCATCCGCTACGGACGATTTCGACATAAAAGCTGCGTGATTAAAGACTGAGAGCTTATTTTGCATAGAAACATACGGACTGACGCACTGATAAAGCTATATCGACTCAGCTTGACGCCCTGATCATGAATATATATACTTTATATGTTCGGAAATGAATATCTCTATGCGTAATCAATATGTTCTTTGACATATTAACACTTAAATTCATATACACAGAATTCTTGAACAATTCTCCAAATTTCAAACTGACCCTAGGATCGCTGACCTTTTGAATCCGATTTAATGAAACTATGCGTCTTTTTTTTACCTTCGTGCGAATTCCTTCCGCATGTTAAAAAGTTTGCATCGCACCAAAGTTATTTCTCCAATAACAAATTTATCGATATTGTTCTCTTAAAAAGTTGTAATTCAACTCCAAACTACAAAAACTCTTTTCGGGTTATTTTCCTCCCAATAAACCACACACGGGTTAAATTGCGGCTCATTTGTTAACAGTTTAGCACATTTTATGTTCACAATATTTGTTCTGTTTTGGGGTAGGGGACTTATCAGCCCCAAAAACAAACACCCCCACCACATCGCATCGCACCGCACCGCTCCGCACCTACCGTCCAACAATCGGTGAGCCACATTTTCAGCAATGATAATTAATAGCGAGTGCCGCGAATGGACCCGGCGCGGACTTCTTTACAAATTACTCTCTGGTTCTTGGATGGGAAGGGCGAAAGGCAACAACGTAACGAAACGATAATAACGCGTCTACGATATTTCGTGTTCAGCCCATGACCGTTGAATGTGCACTGAACTGGCCGCTCTGGCTGGGCTAGCCGTGCTCCCAGGGATAGGAACGACGACAACAATGCTTAGCAGCAAGAGCCAAAGCTCCTGGGCCCCGCATTGTTGTCTCGCTCCCGCCATTGAATAGTTTTGCAGTGAAAACAAATTAATTGACTCGGTTTTGTCAGCTCAGAGAGCCACATCCAACGGATACTTTATTCAATTAGCAGCAAGAAGCAACAAAAATTCTCAACAGATGCTTGCGTTATTTATTTTCATTTTCCATGAGTTTATTGCCTTTTTGGTATTTGGTATGTATATATACACTTCAATTGTTCAATTGTTTATATTTTGTGTTTTGTTTTTTGCATAGATAAATTATTTGCGTTGCAAAGGCAACGTACGTATGGATCAATAATGTGAAATGGGATAGTTTGGGGGCTTCCTTTCACAGGCCTTGGGCATGAGCTCATTTGATTAATGTAATAAGGATACTATAAGGACTACAAAACGAAAGATAAAGTCAGTTGCAGTAGTTACTGCCTACAGTGAATTCTGCGAAAATAGTTCAATACTTTGCATACTTAAACCAGCTAAGAAGCTCTTATCTATATTATAAACAAGTCAGAAAGTAAGTTTAAGCCAATAGTTACTGAACAAGAGTAACTAAACAAGATAACTGAAAATTAGGAACTGAACAAGAGTCACTGAACAAAAGTCAATGAATAAAAAACGCTGAACAATAGTTACTGATCAATTGTAACTAAGCAAGAGCAACTGATCAAGAGTCACTGAACAAGAATCGCTGGTCAAAAGTAACTCAGCAAGAGTCACTTAAAAAGTGTCACTGAGCAAGTGTAACTAAGCAAGAGTCACCGAACAAGACCCACTTAAGTTAGTGCAACCAAATATAAGTAACTGAATAAAAGTCACTGAACAATTGTCACTAACCTAAAGTAGTTAAAAAAGAGTTAGTTAACAAAACTTACTAAGCAAGTGAAACCAAATATGAGTATCTGAGAAAAAAAGTCACTCAACAAGAGTCGCTAAACATGACTCACTAAGCAAGTGTAACTAAACATAAGTAACTGAACAAGTGTCACTGAACAGAGTCACAGAATAAGAGTCACTGAACCTTAGTCAGTGAGCAAAATTGCTCATTGAACAAGAGTCACTGAATAAGAGTCACTTCACAAGTATATCAGAGCAAGTGTAACTAAACAAGAGACACTAAACAAGAATCACTGAGCAAAATTAACTCAGCAAGAGTCGCTGAACAAGTGTAACTAATCATAAGAGACTAAACAAAAATTGAACTAACAAGACTCACTGAGCAAGTGTAACCAAACATGACTAACAGAATAAAAATCACTGAACAAGAGTCTCTGAATAAGAGTAAATGAACAAGTGTCACTTACCAAAAGTCACTTACCAAGACTCTCTGAGCAAGTGTAACTAACTAAGTGTCACTGAACCTTAGTCAGCCAGCAAAGTTACTTACTGAACAAGAATTACTAAACCAACCTCACTGAAAAGAGCAAAAGTCACTGAACAAAGGTCGCTGTGACTTCAAAGTAACAGTATCGAGGAACTTTTGTATTAAGTCCAAATTTTAATTAAAAGAAAAAGTAACCCAACAAATTTTGTAATAGAAATTGTAAAAAAAAACCATTGGTTGGTCTTTACATTAATTTTCCATATTTTTCCTACCGTTTATTACAACCCATGCACTGACTACTGTGGCTTTATACATATTTACTTTGTATAAGCTTACAATATTTAATCGCTATCATCATCATCATTACCATCGAACGACGCGTAGAAAAACTGTTGCGCAGTTTATTCTCTTCTACGTTTCCCAAAAACTCGGCTGCCTGGCCATATCTTACTGCCCCGAGCTATCCGCTATCCTCCTCCCCCTTCGATACATATCACGCCATAACAATGTTCACCAATAACGTAAACACACAGACACACAAACATTACATACCACACAGACTTTGCGATTGTCGAATGTAAACACAAAATTAAATGGAATTTGTTTTTCCAGGATTATTGGACAGCAAGTTATAAAACTGACACTTGAAATAAGATGAGATTGAGGCAGGCCAACTGCAGTTGTACAGTGGTGCATATACAGTTTTTTTTTACTCTGCACCAAAGGTGCACAGAGTATACTTGAAGTTTGTCCAAAATTGTGTAACTGCTGGAAGGAAGCATCTTCGACCCTATAAATTATATTTATTCTTAATCAGCATCAACAGCCGAGTCAATATAGCCATGTCCGTCTGTCCGTATGATTGCACAGATCTCAGAGATTGTAAAAGACAGAGGTTAAACATGTATGAGACAAAAACTACTTAAAGTACTTCCAGGCAGATCAAGTTTATTTTCAATTTTTGCCACGCCCCCGCAAATTAGAAAAAACTTCATATCTCCCACAGTCTTATAGATAGAAGGTTCGTTCCTTCTACACATATTTAGTAATCAGGATTCTTTATCGATCCGCCAAAGGAATAGTTGAGATCGGATGAACGATAGTGGAGTTATAAGGAAAACAAACAATTTGGTGAGCAGCATCGGCATGTACAGATTATATAAAAGTCGAGCTTAACCGACTTTATTACTTGTTTGAGAATGTAGAAGTGCAATTGCTCAGACATGTTGCAATAGAGTAAGCGTTACAAAAGCGACAATAATATAGGTTAAGGGTGATTATTTAGCAGCTTTCGGATTTGATTAAAAAATATCAAAAATTCAGAAAAATGTATGAAATGCTTGAGTCGATTGAACGATCTATCTAGTTTAATGTTTAAAGTTGATTTCATGTAAATGTTGACCGCGTCTGCGCCTCAAATGGTTCATACGCTGGGTCCAATTTTGGCATACTCTCTCCAACATATCGACCGGTTTGTTACGAATAAGTTCTTCTTGTCGCTATACATATGAGCCTTAACATAGACCCTAGGCGGCCAATTGACCGGCCCCAAACGTGAAATAAACTGTTCACCGAACTCGCCTCTCACTTGGACCATTGTTTCGCATGCAGTGTGGCACGTGGCACCGTCTTGTTGAAACCACATGTCTGCCAAATCCAGATCTTCCATTTTGTAATCATCGTACGTTTCAATTCAAAGTCATCTCTAAACAAAGTAGAAAGTCGGTCAAGCCCGACTATAATATACTTTGAACCTGTGATTTGCAGCCCATCACCAATGCGACCGTTGCTGCCCTTAATTGTTTATTTTCCTTTTATATTATAACTCGACTATGGTTCATCCGATCTTTACCATTCTTTTGGCAGATCGATAAATTATCTTGACTACTTAATATTCCCAATAAGAACGAACTTTTTATGTTTAAAACTGTTATCGTTTTTGGGTGGATTTGAGCTTGGAAACCGGAAGGTCTTAACTTTCCTTTTCACCCTTAGTTTGGGACATAACCTGTTACGGTGAGCCAGAGTACGCAAGAGAAGGAATGTATTGTTCCGTCTGGCTGTGGGGCGCGCTTACTCCTCGTTGGGGAGTATCGGGGTGGCTGTGGTTGAACACCCAAATGCGGGTAGAGTCACTTAGGGGCTCGACGTGGAGTTGCGTTTCAACCGGGTGCCGTGACCCAGAGATCGCAAAAGGTATAGGTAGGTCGCGCTCCTCACAAAGGAGGGAGTCACGACCATGCAATAGTGGCTCCAATTGGTCCGCCATCATGGCAGGTGCTCACGTTAAACCCCCATTGACTTTATTACTCTGTGTACCTTTGGCACAGAGTATAAAAAGTACGGTCCAATGATGCCACCGGCCCATAGTCCACACCAAACAGTGCATTTTTCGGGATCCATTGGCAGTCCTTGGAATACAGCAATTTTGTTTATTCACGTATCCGTTCATCCAGAAATGAGCTGCGTCGCTGAACACAATTTTCCGATAAAAAAGAGGATCTTCATCCAACCTTGCCAGCGCCCTTTTACCAAAAGTGGTAGGTCGTGTGGCTTCAATTCTTGCATCAGGTGTGATTTTAAAGATTGTATACCCAAAACTTTCCTCAGAATTTTCTACGTAGTGGAGGAACAGAGGCCGAATCGATAATTCACGGTCATTAACAACACTGGCCGATACAGCTGCGATATTTTCCTCTGTCCGCACTCTTCGTTTGCGTGTTGGTGGTTTAATGCCCAATAATTTAAATTTGGTGCGAAATTTAGTCACAAGATTCCGAATAGCCGCCTCACAAGGTCGCCCAAACTGACCATAAAATGGAAGAAGTGAACGATTCATTAAATAATAGTTTTCCCCAGGTAACGCTGGAGGGTTTTTCGAAAATTTTAATTTTTCGAGCATGAATTTTGATAATAAAATTGAATAATCTGCAAGCGTTGTTCGTTTGTAAGTTGATTCATGGTTAAATTAACTAAATACCAAACTGAACATGTTATTTCATCCAATGGATTTCAAGTCATGATTTAGTACCGATTTCAGATATTCCACACACTGGGAAAATAACCGACAAATGTGAGCAAAAATGTCTACACTCTGTACCGAACGTACACTGAGTACATCCGATAGGCTGAAGGAAGCATATCCAACCTTTTAAAGCATATATGTGGTATGGTTTGAGGATCTTCCAACTTCGAAGAATTGAACAGGTTGCAAAATATCTTCTTCAAGAAAATGTTCAGGCTCGCGGACAGCATTCCGAAATATTGCATCCAACTGGAAACTGGAATTACCCCCACTCACATTTTTACGCTGGACCTGCACCTTCGTTATATGGAAAGAACGCTGTTTGACTACGAATCTGACAGGCTACCAAACGGATTCTCAAAAATGCTCCTAAATAAAAAGATAGAATGGGCGAAGAGTCTTAACGTTTTAGTTAAGAGTCACTTTAATATTGGACCTGAGTTTACCGATGACCAGGATGGAGTGGCAAAATAAGGCAAAAGTACTTAAGAAGCTTCTACAAACGCAGGAATACCAAACTATGGAAAGTAGATCGATGAGTAGCGCCCATAGGTTCTATAGGGATTTGGACCATGGCCTAGGACCGAAGTATTTTATTTAATCGCTCAAATGGAACAAATTAATGTGTCCAAAAGAGTTTATATTTTTTGGAAGTAGTTACAAGACTAAATGGGGAAGACGAAGAAGGCTGGGAAAAATTAGCTAACTATGTGACGAGCGCTTTATCATATAGAAAACTCATAATTACAGAGTTCGCTTAAATTTAGTTGATCTCTCTTTACCGACATACGATTTAAAATCAATGTCGTATTGTTTCAAAATCAAAAACTATTGTATAATCTGTAATACTCTTTGTAAACAACGTAAGTAAAGGAACATATTATTTTTATAGATTCTTGATCAGCAATAGTTGAACAATGGTAGAGCTAAGGTTGAGCAAAAGTTGAGCAATAGTTAAGCAAAGGGAGATCAATGGTTGAGCTAAGGTTGAGCTAAGATTGCGCTAAGGTTGAGCTGAGATTGAGCTAATGTTTAGCAATGGTTGAGCTAAGGTTGTGCAATGGTTGAGCAAAGGTTCAGCTATGGTTGAGCTCTGAATGAGTTAAGGTTGAGATAAGGCTGTGCTAAGGTCGAGCCTAGGTTCAGGCAAGATTGAGCTAAGGTTGAGCTAAAGTTGTGCTTAGGTTAAGCAATGGTTGAGCTGAGATTGAGCAAAGGTTTAGCAATGGTTGAGCAAAGGTTCAGCGTTTGGTTGATCTATGACTGAGTTAAGGTTGAGCTAAAGTTGAGCTTAGGTAGAGCAATGGTAGAGCTAAGGTAGTGCAAAGGTTGAGCTATGGTTGAGCTGTGACTGAGTTAAGGTTGAGCTAAAGTTGAGCTTAGGTTGAGCTAAGGTTGTGCAGTAGTTGAGCAAAGCTTAAGCAATGGTTAAGCTATGACTAAATTAAGGTTGGGTTAAGGTTGTGCTAAGGTTGAGCAATGGTTAAGCTATGACTGAGTTAAGGTTGAGTTAAGGTTGAGCTAAGGTTAAGCTAATGTTCGGGCAAGGTCGAGCTTAGGTTCAGGCAAGGTTGAGCTATGGTTGAGCTAATGTTGAGCTAAGCTTGAGCTAAAGTTGAGCTTAGGTTAAGCAATGGTTGAGCTAAGATTGAGCAATGGTTGAGCTAAAGTTGTACAATAGTTGAGCAAAGCTTGAGCAATGGTTGAGCTATGTCAAAGTTAAGGTTGGGTAAAGGTTGGCTAAGGTTCAGCAATGGTTGAGCTATGACTGAGTTAAGGTTGAGTTAAGGTTGAGCTAAGGTTTAGCTTAGGTTCGGGAAAGGTCGAGCTTAGGTTCAGGCAAGGTTGAGCTAAGGTTGAGCTAAGAGCTAGTGCAATGGTTGAGCTAAGATTGAGCAATGGTTGAGCTAAGGTTGTACAATAGTTGAGCAAAGGTTAAGCTTAGGTTCAGGAAAGTTTGAGCTATGGTTGAGCTAAGGTTAAGCTAAGCTTGAGATGAAGTTGTGCTATGGTTGAGCAGTGGTTGAGCTAAGATTGAACTAAGGTTGAGCTTAGATTGAGCTAAGGTTGAGCCTTGGCTCAGGCAAGGTTGAGCTAAGGTAGAGCTAAGGTTGAGCTAAAGTTAGCTTAGAAAAGATATTATGGAATGGTTGAGCTGAGATTGAGCAAAGGTTTAGCAATGGTTGAGCTAAGGTTGAGCAATGGTTGAGCAAAGTTTCAACAATGGTTGAGCTATGACTGAGTTAAGGTTGAGCTAAAGTTGAGATTACGTTGAGCAATGGTTGAGCTAAGGTTGTACAATAGTTGAGCAAAGGTTGAGCAATGGTTGAGCTATGACTGAGTTATGGTTGAGTTAAGTTTGAGCAATCGTTAAGCTATGACTGAGTTAAGGTTGAGTTAAGGTTGAGCTAAGGTTAAGCTTAGTTTCGGGCAAGGTTGAGCTTAGGTTTAGGCAAGGTTGAGCTATGGTGGAGCTAAGGTTGAGCTACGCTTGTGCTAAAATTGAGCTAAGATTGAGCAATGGTTGAGCTAAGATTCAGCTAAGGTTGAGCTAATGTTTAGCTAAAGTTGAGCCAAAGTTGAGCTTAGGTTAAGCAATGGTTGAGCTAAGATTGAGCTGAGATTGAGCTAAGGTTTAGCAATGGTTGAGCTAAGGTTGTGCAATGTTGAGCTATGATTGATTTAGAGTTGAGCTAAGGTTGAGCTTCGTTTAAGCTAAGGTTGTGCAATAGTTGAGCAAAGCATAAGCAATGGTTGAGCTATGACTGAGTTAAGGTTGAGTTAATGTTGAGCTATGGTTAAGCTAAGGTTCGGGCAAGGTCGAGCTTAGGTACAGGCAAGGTTAAGCTATGGTTGAGCTAAGGTTGAGCTAAGCTTGAGCTAATGTTGAGCCAAGGTTGAGCAATGGTTGAGCTAAGGTTGTACAATAGTTAAGCAAAGGTTCAGCAATGGTTTAGCTATGACTGAGTTAAGGTTGAGTTAAGGTTGAGCCTAGGTTCAGGCAGGGTTGAGCTAAGGTTGAGCTAAAATTGAGCTTAGGTCGAGCTAAGGATGAGTAACGGTTGAACAATGGTGAGTAAATGGTAAGGTAAGCAGTTAACCTTACCATTACCGGTACCGGTACAGACCGAGCTGTGAAGTAATCGAAATAAAATGGAGTCGTAAAATGACACCCAATGAATGCTATGCCTAAATCAAGCATATTTGGATTGCAGCTGAACTGCTATTTTTTGCCTTGATTTAAACATATTTGGTTCTCAGATCGCACATATTTGTGAATTCCCTAAGTGGTTTCTTAATAGAATCAAATAGCAACTGGTTTCATTTCAGTTTGCGCTTCTTCACAGAATTTATGTGTGCCTCTGATGGGAACTCTAATCAGGTCAGGGACATGGAGCTGCATTACTACAAAATAAAAAGGATTTCCACACTGTGCCGACTTCACCGGTTGCTAGGCTACTTGCCTTATTATAAATATGTAATCTGAACGCACTTAAGCTCCATTCCTTCCCTCACACTCACTCACTCTCTATCTCTCTCTCTCTCTCACTCACTGTTGCTGGTATAACATATGTTTGTTTGTTAGCAATATGTCTTCAAATGCAATTTATGTATACAGGCCACAAACACTATGGCGGGGAGGGGGCTGATAGGTAGCCCTTTGGGAGGAGGCGCGGCAGCAATGCACTGATTCTATTTCCAATTTCCCAGGCAATTTCAGTTTTCAATAGAGCGGTGAATGAATGGAAAGGTGAAGCAGCTTTGTTGATATTGTCCTAAACACAAATATACACACACACACACACACACACTACACACACACAAACACGCGCGCGCTCTTGGCCTACCTTTGCGCTCATTTTCTTTATGCGCCTGAATAGATGCAATATTTTTTTTTTGTTCCTCCTGATAGTAATTCTCCACTTCCTTCCTTTCGCTGGCGCTTTGTTTGCCGCCTACACAGCGAGTGCAGTTTATGGTTCTTCGAATTCAACACTCGTGTAATTTGTATGCATTTTCGTTTTTAGAAAAAAATAACAAACACAACATTTAGTTATCCGCTGGCTTTGCCCCTGTGCTGCTCTATGAAATTATCCACCAACACAGAGCCAACCAAAAGCCAAGCCACCAGCCGAAAAGCAAAAATGCGAGCCCAGGCCAGCCGATGCTGGTACTGGAAAAGCGCCAAACGGAAAACAAAAACACGAAAAACACGAGAAACACTCGCAAACATCGGCAGAGTGACAGAGACAGAGGAAGGAGTGGGAGAGCAAGCGAGACTAACTTACCCTTAGCCCATATGGGATGCCACAGCTCAGAGGGGTGAAGAGATGTCTGCTTTAGGGTGCAAAGAGTTACCTGATTGAACAAACACATCGAGCTTTCAGTGCGCAAGTGCGGATTTTGATTAGGCCAAACTGGCAACGCTGATGAGAGTCTTTTTGATTTTATGGTGGACCTATCGGTAATCGAGTGGGATATAGTTGAATTAGGAATTAACTATTCCATTGACTTATTTGGTTACACTTGGAATAGAACTAGAATGGTTAACACTCACTTTTTTTGGTCAAAATGCAACACATACGAGGTGTGTTCAAAAAGTATCGCGAATTTTGAATTTTCGCGGGCTACGTATATTCGAATTTCGATTTTTTTGTGGCGTTATGTTGGTACTCATGTCTCTCACTTATGCCGACAAGCTCGGCCATTTTGAATGTTCACTTAATTGTTGACAGCTGCTTTGCTTGCACGTGTTTTGGATCGTCTTCGATTTTTACCTATTCAAAAAAATGGATCAAAGAACCTGTATCAAATTTTGTGTGAAAAACGAAATTAAGTGCGCGGATGCATTCCGAATGTTGACTGTGGCATACGGAGAAGCTACCTTGGACCGAAGCAACGTTTATCGGTGGTACAAAATGTTCTCAGAAGGCCGAGAAGATGTGAACGACGAAGAGCGTGCCGGACGCCCGAGCACTTCAACAACAGACGAAAAAATTAATGAAGTGGAGAAAATGGTATTGGCCAATCGTCGAATCACCGTTAGAGAAGTTGCTGAGGACCTAAACATATCGATTGGCTCGTGCCATTCGATTTTTATCAATGATTTGGGCATGAGACGGGTCGCCGCGAAATTCGTACCAAAATTGCTCAATTGCGACCAAAAACAGCATCGCATGAACATTGCTAATGAGATGTTAAACTCTGTCCGCGACGACCCAAATTTGCTCCAGAGGGTCATAACTGGTGACGAATCGTGGGTTTATGGTTATGACGTGGAAACCAAAGCTCAATCATCTCAATGGAAGCTGCCGCACGAACCAAGACCGAAAAAAGCGCGCCAAGTTCGGTCGAATGTGAAAGTTTTGCTGACAGTTTTCTTCGATTGCAGGGGCGTGGTGCATCATGAGTTCTTGCCACAGGGAAGAACGGTCAATAAGGAATATTACCTGCAAGTTATGCGCAATTTGCGCGAAGCAATCCGCCAGAAACGCCCGGATTTGTGGAAGAACAAAAATTGGCTTTTGCACCACGATAACGCCCCTGCTCACACATCGTTGCTTTCGCGACTTTTTGGCCAAAAACAACACACTAATGATGCCGCAGCCACCGTATTCCCCAGATCTGGCCCCCTGTGACTTTTTCTTGTTCCCTAAACTGAAGAGGCCCATGAAAGGACGACGATACGCTACGCTTGACGAGATAAAGACGGCATCGAAGGAGGAGCTGAACAAGATAAAAAAAAATGATTTTTTGAAGTGCTTCGAAGATTGGAAAAACCGTTGGCACAAGTGTATAATATCTCATGGGGATTACTTTGAAGGGGACAAAATAGATATTCATGAATAAATAAATAATTTTTGAAAAAACACAAAATTCGCGATACTTTTTGAACACACCTCGTATATCTAGTTTCCTTTGATACTGCTTGCCTCGCTGCTCTTTTGTGTTTGTAGCAGTTCGAGTTGAGCTCTGATCGTCTCAAGTTCGATTCAACACAAATAATCTCACTTAATTTGTCATTTTGTTTTAAAGGTTTGCCTAGTTTTTCGTGGAAAAATGTCTGACGAGGGGACACAAACTGCTGCGCGGACGATTAACCAAGCACCTGGACCGCTGCAGTCGAAGCTCGGGGAACTCTGCTGGCTGTATGATATGCCCCTTTAATGAAAATCACCTCCTGGTCGCTTCGGACTTGCAGGAAAATTAAAAATAAAATTAAAATTGAATTTCTACCTGCTTTTGGATAATTTCTCGATTTTTTATTTACCAAGGAACACGTCAAGGTGTGCCCAAATCGAGCAGTTTTCGAGCAATTTCGAATTCTGGATAAACAAACACCGCCTACAAGCAGCAGAACCAAATGAGCGTCCTTGCATGGTCTACACCGAGCAGAACTGGGATGACGCACCCGACGTGGCCACATATGATCCATTATAAGAAGCAGTCTTGGTCAAGGAAAATCAAAGGCACAAACAAAATAAAAAATTAATAAAATAAAAAAGAAATTGTCTGGCTCTACAGACCACCTTTACGGTTTGAGGTCTGGAGGCCAAGTGACAAGCTCCACAGACTAGCTAGCTAAGATAGACCTTGGTGTAATTATATCAGGTGAGGTCATTAAAGTAGGCTGCCTCTTTTTGGAATACCAGTTGTATGGTGAATAAGACTCTGTAGCAAAGGGGATTTCAATGTATGTAGAAGGTTGACTCCACGCATGCTTTTTGTTTGAATTTTTGAATTTGTGATTTTTGTGAAATTGCCTTAAAATGCCTTCGAATGGTGTTTGTCAAAACAAAAAAAAAATTAATTAATTCGGGTACCTGCAGACCCAAAAAGGAGACGACTATGGGAGCATGCGGTAAACATTACTTTTGTTGGGGAAGACTGTTTGGGGAGACACGAACGTAGAAGCCAATGACGAGCCTTGGTTGGATCTGCAGTATGATGACTTGCCTAGCGCGAATGCGCCTACTGTGGACTTTACCACGGAGTCGGATCAGTTCTCGGACCTTGACACGTCCCGTTTTATACTTTGCTGATCGATCACGAACTTAAATCTTAAGAAATGATTAATGTTTTTATCACATTTAACAGAGAACAACAAGTTCTAAACCATAAACAAATCCAATTTTTAATAAAAATATCCATTTTTCTAGAAAATTTGGTCCTTAGAAATTGGCCAAATCTTCATTTTCATGTCCAATTTACAATTAATTAATTTGAGAAATAGAGTTTCTAAGGCCCGATTTGGGTTCAGCATGAAAAACTTGTCTAAAATCAATCATTCTTTTAATATTTGAGGGGCTTGTCATAACCCCGAGGTACTTTATGTAGGGCCGAGAGGTAATGGTGGCATCCCCTACCCTTATCGTGGCCGTCTCCACTACTTTCCGACGGCTTATGAGCACCGTCTCCGTCTTGTGTAAGGCTAAAACCAGGTCCATACTCTCAAGCCACAGTTTCACAACAGAAATCGCCTGGTTACACGTTCGTTCTGCTAGATATTCATGAATAAATAAATAATTTTTGAAAAAAAACACAAAATTCGAGATACTTTTTGAACACACCTCGTGCTTTGGACTCATTTCTACAAAGTTTTATCAAAATCGGATGGCTATAGCATATAGCTGCATTATAAATGATCGGTGGAAAAAGAAGTTCTAGTGAGAAAAACTTTTTGTTTAAATGGGATCGCCTCCAAATTTCGCAATTAACAGTGTATTATGCTTTTCCATGAGTTCAGAAAGTTTAATCGAAATCAGATATCTTTATAGTAAAGATCCCAAAGAAAAGAAAATTCCAAAAAGTAGTCTTAGAAAAACTTTTTTGTTTTCAATGGAAGCTGCAAGGGTATACAAAACTTCGGCCGAGCCGAAGTTAACTTTCCCCTATTTTTTAAAATAGATTTTATTAAGCAATTCTTTGGACTTACTTCAAGCGCTTTTATGCTGTTAAAGATTCTTTCATTCTTATTAAAATTAGGCGACTGTATTTTAATTCTCTCGACCAAAGGCGAAGCTGCAGGTGCACTAAAATTCTAAGCCCTAAATAGATCTTATCAACGAAAATGTAGTGTCATATGATAAATATTAAAATTCCTAACTGATTTTATAAAGATTTCCATGGAGTTGAGCTTATGCATTCTTGTAAAATTATTAGTCTGGTAAGCTAATGCTTTTTTTACTTAGTAACAAATCGAAATTGAGCTGTCTTATTTGGAACTCCTTGAAATATTTTTAGTAAAGTCATTTGTGTTAGTTGTGTCAAATCTCATAAAATGTCCGCACATAAGTCCATATGAAAATTCGTTAAATCACTTTTATAGAAATATGAAAGCCAGATGCAATAAACATAGACGTGGTCAAGAAAGATTCACAAATAAGTACGAGTCATGGCTTCAAAATAAGTTTAGTTTTGGTGACCTCCAAATCGAAATGCCAGCTACGTCAAAAAATGCAAGAGGCAGACCGCAAATGTCCTTTGATGAGTGCTCGGAGTTTACGAAGAAAAGAAAAGTTTTGGAAGCTACGGAGAATATTTCGACCCATCAACTATCAACAGCTCTATCAATAAAGTACAACAAAAGCAGCGATAGAGGTAAAGGCAATATAGTCTCAGCAATTTAGGAGGCCAGCCCCAAAACACCTAAAATAATTAAACAGAGCATTTCGACTCCACCAGGGACTCTATCAGTTATTCTATACAGCAACGAAGAGGCCTTGGCTTTGTTTTTGGACTTGGGAATGTCAAAAGAAAAATATATGTTATTGCGTAGCTCCTTAAAACCAAAGAACGTAAATATTTTGCCATCTTTTCTAACATAACATCGGCGAAAAAAAAGACTGTGCCTTCTGCTGCTCAAATAACAGATGTAGAAGCTTCAAGATATAATGGATCACACCGCCTGCAGAATTATTGAAACCAAAACAACTGAAGAGCTCGATGGATCGTCTGGCCAAAGTTCTTATAAACAAAAAATTGGTTCATCTAATGAAGAGGCTATTTCAGATTCAAATATGTTTATGGTTTCTATTATTCCATTAAGATTAAAATGTGATTTAAAAGAACATTGGAAGAACCCCCGTCCATCGTCTTCTCAATTTTGCAGACCAATGATATTTACATATGCTACAGAAACTGCTGAACTAATAAACAGAACGGTAAATGATATCAAAAATGAAATAAGTGAATTACACCCAACTGAAGTTTACGTCCAAAACCCTCAGTTTTTTATCCAGCACGAATTCTATTTGAAGATGATCGATGGAAAAGTTCTGAATGAGATCACCAATACCAAATCTACGAGAACTTGCCCAATTTGTAAGCTTACACAGAAAATCTTCCAAAATCAAAGCGAATCGTTAGCGTATGCGCAAAATTATCAATATGGTATTTCTCCTCTACATGCCAGAATTCGATTTATGGAATTCTTTTTAAAATTAGCTTACTCTTTGCCTCAAAATCAAATTAAAGAAACCGATGTCAAGAAAAGAATTCAACAAGATTTTCGTAAGGAATTATGGTTGTTTATTGACCTACCCAAACAAGGATTCGGAAATACCAACGATAGCAACACGTCCAGGAGATTTTTTGAAGATGTCGAAATAACAGCTCGAATAACTGGAATAGACTATGAAATAATTAAGAGGATGCAGGTTATACTTAATGTTCTCAGTTGCAGAGAAAAAATAGATGGCAAAATGTTTGTGAAGTATGCCACCGAAACGTCCATTTTTTTAAAGGAACGATATCCAAGCAAATGGCTAACACCTACTGTTCATAAGGTTCTCGATCATGGACGAGATATAACCGAATATCAATCTCTTACTATTGGGGAATTATCGGAAGATGCGCAAGAATCGAAGAACAAGGAATATAAGATATATAGGTACTCGAACACTTGCAAGTATTCTCGCAGACGACAAAACGAAGATCTGTTCAACATGTTATTAGCTTCATCGGATCCCAAAGACATGTGAGAGCCATTTTGAAAATATGGAAAATTGCTTCGATAAAAATTTTAATATATCATTAAATGCATTTATATCCATACGAATTTTGACAAGTTGGCGGAGTCCAAAGGGCGTTTTTAAAAGTTGAGCTAAATATTAAAAACTAGGAAAAAAAATGGAAGTTTACAAAAAAAAATTTTTTTTATATTAATAAATTTATTTTTTTAAATTTATAAATTTGTGTTTTCATAATAACCATTTTACTCGGGGAAGAAAAATTTGTTCAGTAGATTAAGTGATTTTTTAGAAATATGCATTTAACTTTGCTCTTTTAAGTAATTTTTTTTCTCATCTTTTCAAAAGATGAAAAATGTTTTTTTATGTTTTTAAATAGCTTGACCAATTTCTAATTAAAGTGCATCAACAGTTTTGCCAAATTCAACAACTCGAAATTTGATTTTGGCAACAAGTTTTTGAAAAACGAGGCACTGTGCGGCGATGGGGCCCAGCCAGAATAGTGGCCAGTTCTAATTCAAGAGGATTAAAAACTTTCTTGGTAGGTTTGGTATTTCTAGGTCTAATTAAGAGAGTTAAACCTAAGCCTAATGAAAAGATGACGCATAACAAATATTGAACCGATTAAGAAGTACATAAACACCCATCTAGGGCTTACAAAAAGCGAGTTGATGTAGTTCACAAACCCGTTTTGAGCCTGCTTTATTCATACACAAGAGCAATAGATGATTTGCATAAAGGTTCATTGATATGCAGTTCAATATCCAGAACAAATTCTTAATTGCTTTTTTTAACATGAGTTGCACAAATTATAATTTGATAATTAATAATTAAGCATATTTTGCAAAGTTTAGGTGGATTAAAGGGATCAAAGGTTGGAATTTAATCCATTTTGATGTGCTTCCTTTTTGAGTTTCGATTCCTCCCTAAATCATCATTAACCCATTTTACATTCTCTAGTATTATTTCCACAACACAAAGTTGTTGTTGCTTTATTGTTTCACAATTCACACGACTCAATCGTTGGTTTGGTTTCACATTTGCATAAATTAAAAGCTTAAAAACTACAAAAAAAAAAAACAATTTTGTTGAAAACACAAATTTTTACACATCACACAATCTTCGACTGAGCCAGGCTACAGCCACGCCCAGTGAGGTCACAGCTGCACCTAAACTGGATGCACCATTTCCATAGCCATAGCGATAATCGTTACGTCCCGCATAGCCTGGTGGTGGCACCTGACCCGCTCCTCCATTATACGAATAGGGACGTCCATGCTCATCGGTGCCACTTACATAGTAGCCACCATTGCCACCGGCAGCACCATACGGTCCACGTGAATCGACGCCAGCATATCCATAGCTATATTGGGGATCTGAACTGCCCAAACTGCCCGGTGGATGCATGCCGCCCGTTTGGGCATTAGACCAGCTACCGGCTCCGGCTCCATTGCCAGCACCCCAAGTACCAGACTGGGCATTCACTTAGAGACGAAGAAGTCTGTTATTCCCCATCACTTGGACACTGGGTACAATTCCAACTCACCCACGCTTAAATAGCCTAATATAGAGATTATAAAGCCACAACTCCAGAGCTGATTGAGAGACATGTTTACCGTCTGGCCGATTTACTGCAACTAAACCCCAGGCGACTTCAAGTCAATGGTTTTAAACAGGTTCCCAGGCTGGGTCTGAAAAAAAAACAATACAAAACAACAACAACTTATTTGTTGTTGTCAGTCAGCGGCGAGTCATCATTTGTTGTTGTTAATTTTAATTGTTTACTTACTCATTAGGCCAGCCCCAAATTTGAAAATAATTTTTGGGGTATATGAGGCTATGGGGCAGCTGAATAAAGATTGATGTAATGTTAATGCCATATGAAAGTATGAACCATTAGAAAATACAAGCACCGCGACTCCACGACGCAATAGAAGAAAATCTAATACTTGTCGCAGCGCCCTTTCGTTAGAGGTTTATATAGAATTTAAGCTAAATATCTGAAAAAAGCTACTAGAAAATACAAGCACTGCGACTCTAAGACGCAATCAATGGTAGGTTGTAAAATGAAGAAAAAACTGATTATTGTTGCAGCGCCCTTTAGTTAGATGAGTATGTCAAATTAAAGCATGATATGTAAATAACAATTTTTATTCTAAGAATTTTCGATGGGAACCGAAACGAACCAAAATCGTTTGCAGTTCATTGCGGTTCATAATTTTTGAATGAACGTTAGAAAGACCATAGCAGAGACATAATAATTTTGCGATTTTCGGTTCGGATCACAATATTTTAAGCACAATAATCCTTCGTTAGAATAAACCCAACTGCTATATTGTGCAGATCCACATTGATACCTTGATAAAATGAGCCGAACCGGTTTTCTTTCGCGCAATTTTCGAAGTTAAGCCGCATCTGTCCAAACCATTTTTATTCTGCGGTTTTCAAATCGGACCACATTTTTTAAATGAACATTGGAACATCATTAAAATGCTTTCAACCGTTATTGAGACGATTTTAGGTTCGAAAAGATACTGATACGTTGATAAAATTAACCGAAGCTTTATAATTTTTAGGATTTCGGAACGGTTCATGATTTTCGAATACGCATTAAGGCGCCGCTATCTTTGTTTGAATGGACATTGATTATCACAATCTTAAAGGCACAAAAACTCCTTATTAAAATCAACCCAACTGTTAAATTAAGTCATGCTCCCATTTTCGTATTCGCAAAAATTTTGCGATTTGGAGAGCAAATTTGGTCGAAAAACCGGTTTCAAATCACAAAACTTTTGCGAATGCGAAAATGAGAGCATGGCTGATTATGTAGATTAAAATGAATCAAACCGCTATTTTTTGTGGTTTTTGGTTTGGCTTGGAATTTTCGAAAATCAACCGAATCTAACCGAACCCGTATCATCGAATTACGAGTTCAAATTTTCAATAAACAACAACAAAATATTAATCGGGGTGTCTCGAAACCTCTTCAGATATCAACTTAAAACAGCTGGCCTTAATATGTGAAGTTTCTCCAAAATGTCAGGCTACTATATCAGATGACAAAAGTTGAGAGATTTGAAACCGACTGCTCAAGGCCAAGTAGATTTAATGCCTACGGTTTTTCTTGCCTATAATATATAGTCCGACATTATTCTTGTCATTATTGTCATTCTTGTTTCATTAAATGTTCTTCTAGTTTACTTACAAGTCCAACCGTTAATACGAAAATCTCATGAGATTTCTGGCAAACACTCCAATAAGTGGATATGATGTTTCAAAACGTTAATTATGGCGGTTTTCGGTTTGGATAAAAGCTTTTGAAATAACATTGATACGTTTAAAAAATGAACTGAACATTTATTATTTCCGGTTTTCTGATCGGATCACAATTTTTTATCATCGTTTTAATGGACATTGATTCGGTTTACGATCACGAATTAGCGGTTCGGCTAAACTTGAATCCCAACTGAAAACTTGTATCTAGTTTTGAAATACCCTCGCAATTTAAAAATAACTTTCATTCAGACTTTCCTCGTCAATCAAGTAATCTTTATAGCTGTTTTCAGCTGACCTTGGCAATCAGTCAAAGCCAAAATTAATTAGTAATGGCAACAGTCAATAATTTTTATTGATGTGAACTAAATATTTTCAAGTAATTTCGCTACGAAAGATTTTCCTAGGGGCAAAATTCACGCGTAGTACTGAGTATCAGGGCGGGGCTCAGCGGTTAGTGGCGCACGAGCATGAGGCTGGGTTCGATCCCGCCTCGAACATCAAATGAAAAGTTTTTTTCTTTGAATAAAACTTTAACGCACCCTCTGCTGTTGGCGCCAGCGTAATTACGATGAAAGCCTCTCAAAAACTGCCGTTCGGATTCGGCGTAAACTGTAGGTCCCTTTCTTTTGTGCTAAAATTAGAAGCGCACAAACCAAGAGATTGAGAGAGGCTCGGCTTTGGCCCCTTGGGGCTGTTGTCATCTTGACAAGCCGAGTTTACTTTACTTTTACTGAGTATCGAGTTCTGAATAAAAAGTTCTGAGCATCGAGTACTGAGAATCAAGTAATAAGTATCAAGTATGGAGTATTGAGTACGGAGTTCTGAGTACCATGTACTGAGTAATCGGTACTGAGTATCGAGTAATGAGTTCTGAGGATCAAGTTTCAAATACTGAGTATCAATTATTGAGTTCTAAGTATCGAGTGCAGACTACGGAGTATCGAGTACTGAGTATTGAGTACTGATTCTCGAGTACTGATTATCGAGTATTGAGTACTAAGCACTGAGCAGTCGATTCGACTACTGAGTATTTAGTACTAAGTGTCGAGTATTGAGTATCGAATACTGAATATAGAGTTTTAACTTCTGAGTATCGCGTATCGAGTTCTGAGTATTGAGTACTTAGAAGTGAGTATGGAGTACTGAGTCTCTAGTATCGAGTATACAGTACTAAGTAATCAGTACTGAGTATCGAGTACTGCTCATCGAGCACTAATAAGTACTGAATACCGAGTACTAAGAACTGAATATCGAGAACTGAGCACACGAAACGACTTCTGTGTATTGAGTACTGAGTATCAAGTACTGAGTATCGAGTATTAACTACTAAGAATCAAGTATCGAAAACTAAGTATTGCGTATTTAGAACTGAGGAGCGAGTTCTGAGTTTCTAGTAACGAGTATAAAGTATTGAGTAATGAGTACTGAGTATCGAGAACTGCTCATCGAGTACTATCAAGTACTGTAGATCGAGTATTGAGTACTGGGTATCGAGAACTGAGCACACGATACGACTACCATTAACTACTAAGTATCAGGTATCGAATAGTAAGTATCGAGTATTTAATACTGAATAGCTAGTATCGACTATAGAGGTCTGAGTAATGGGTACTGAGTATCGAGTACTGAATATCAAGTACTAAGAGTCGAGTACAACATGTTTCACATCAAAACCTTACACGTGGTAACCCCACTTACACCCAGGGCTGCAAACCCAACAAATTTTTCGGAATTCCGGTCTGCGGGTTTGAAACAAAATTTACCAATGGTTAAGGTTCGGAAATTTGAGGTAAATTCAACATAAATTCAACAATAAATTCATCTAGCATTCAATTTAATCCCATGTGTTCTACAAATCGCTTTCGACCTATAAACTATACAAATCGTAGGGTAACTGGGTATTTTTTGGATCTGAAGCTATTTGAAGAACACATGGAAACATTCAAAATATAATTTACTTTGAAGTAAAATTCCATTTCGTACATATGAAAAATACTACCAATATGAGAATCATTTAATAAGCTTTGGAGTCAAGGATCTTTAAGAACAGAGGCTATATGTTTTATTGAACTTTCCTGCCGATTGTAAGAGTCTGTCGCCCAAAACCGATTAGATAACAAAAGAATTCGCTAGACCGTAGGTCATATTTTTTCATGTCTGATTTTTGTTGATCCAAACCGAAACTTTAGGTTGGGAACAGGTTCAGGTTCAGCTTTTAATTTTAAAGAGGTTCGGTTCATAGCAAAATAATAGCCAGAATTACGGGTTCGGTTCAAAACCGGCTTGCAGCCCTGCTTACACCACACTCTTATTTTAGTGGATATCCACCAGTCGACTCAACCCAACAAAGCACTTTCTTATACGTACTTACTTATTTTCGTGCCATACAGAACACGCAAATTGATGTAATTTTGTTGCGGTTGCATGTATATTTGTATGAATTTATTTATACACAAGTATGAAAGGCTTAGGTTTTTTTCCGGTATAGAACACGTTAATTTGTTAACTCATTAATGGGCCAGGGTTGGGGTTGGGGTTGGGATCTGCGCTAATCAAAACGACAATCAAACTCAGTTGAGTTTTCATACTGAAGTGCGATTTGTGACAGCCCTATTAATAGCTGGAGTGCATCAGCATTTCAGCCATCAGCCGGTGCCACCCACTTGAAAGCAGCGTTGCACAACACTTTTACTTTTATGACCACCTGAACTTCAAATTGCATTGAGTTTTCACACATTTCGCTGGGCGATCGTTCACAATGCGTTGGTCTTGTTGAAGCGCGAATAGTGCAAAATTATTTGCTTTCTAGCCAAAGTCTCTATTTACCTTTTTTTGTGACGTATGTGAGCTATGCAGGTGAGGCAATCGCATAGAAATGTATGTAAGTAGGTCAGCTTTGGGTGGGTACATGACTGATAAGTGTGCCCCCAACTGGAAAGCAGTAGCTGGAAAGCGAAAACTGAAGTGGTAAAGCTTAATGGAAATATATAGGAATTAATGTTTAAGACTCCAAAATAGTGAGAATCTTAATAAAGACATCATAGTTATACCCTGGCGAAGAATTTGAAAAATGCCAGGCCCGACTGTAATATACTCTGTACCAACTAAGTTTGTGCTTATCTGTTATCATAAAGAGAATCCAACTACTACTTTTCTTCGGAACAAGTTCTTCCTTTTAAAATAAGAAAACGAGGAGCTTTTCTTCCAACCTATTAATATTTACATGCGAATTACATGTCACATAAAAGCGGCTAGTGTGCGCGACCGCTGAGCAAGAGGTCGTGGGTTCGATCCCTCCTCGAAACATCTAATGAAACTTTACACCCGGTCACCCCTCTCAGCTGTTGGCGCCAGCTTTGTAGTAATTAGCCATGCAAAAGCTACCTCAAACTGCCGTTCGCATTCGGCGTTAAACTGTAGGTCCCTTTCTCTTGTGAGAAAATTAGAAGCGCACAAGCCAAGAGATTCAGAGAAGCTCGGGGCTGTGTCAAGCTATTTTTACATTTTACGTTCTGGATTCTTTGGAACCTGTCTTGTACTTCTTCAAGCCAATTTATCCGAAAATCAATAGTTTAAGTACTTTAAACTGGTCTTAAAAATGAGTACTAGCTTAAGAGTTTTGAAATAATAACTATACGAGTAAATGGCCTGAATTTATATATAACTCTAACATACGAGTACGGCGACCTTGGAAGAACAACCAAATATTTTAATTAAAATAAGAGAACTAAACTTTACACTAAAAGTGTAAAATAAAAACTGAGAAATTCAGACTGCCGACTGCGCTTTACTTAAATGCAAATTGTCAGGGCTTACTAAAAACATTTTGAAAACACAAAGGGCCCTGTTCCGTTTTTCGACTCGATTTTCGTGTAAACGTTAATGTTTCGCGTTTAAGTTGTATTAATTTGTATGTAAGTAACAAGACAATCTGTGGTTACTAGATCTCCTCGGAATTTTCTTTCGAATTGAATTCACTTGGCATTGAGCAATCGGTTTTAGCTGCTCAAACGAATTCGAGTTTTTTATACCCGTTACTCGTAGAGTAAAGAGGGTTTGCAAATGTATGTAACAGGCAGAAGGAAGCATCTCTGACCCCATAAAGTATATATATTCTTGATCAGCATCAACAGCCGAGTCGATATAGCCATCCGTCTGTATGAACATCTAGATCTCGGAGACTAGAAGAGCTAGAGCCACCAAATTTTGTGTGTAGACTCCTATTATCCCTACGCAGATCAAGTTTATTTCAAATTTTGGGCACACCTCCTCCCGCCCCCACAATAAAAAATAACTCTAACAATTTTAAAGATATCAAGCTCATATTTAGCCCGGTAGTGTATGTGCCCAATATTTACATTCTCTGAAAGTTTCATTAAGATCGGATAAAAAATGGCAGAGTTATAAAGGTTATACATGCACTTTTCGCTCACATAATGTTGAAATGGTCACATTAATGTTAATGCTCTATTAATTAACATAGGGAAAGGCTATAAAACAATAATTGAAATCGGGCAGGACCGGCTTTAACTTACGCTCTCGTTTATTTCAGATCTAGTAACCGTAGGCATATTTTTCACCTTCTATACAACGTTATTAAATTTGGATGCAAAATGTTAACGTTTACACGAAATTGACTCGAAAACCGGAACAGGGCCCAAAATCTCAAAAGTTTTTAGTTTGCTACTGAGTCTTAAGGCACACTTAAAAGAGACAAGATTTGGTTACAGAAATTTAAAAGTAACGATCTCAATAAATTTAGTTTTGCTTATGCTAAAGAATAAATGTGCTATTTTGGAGGTCACCAGAATAGACTCAGAGGCGGTAATTGTAGTTTTCTGTTAGCTGTGCAAGTTGAAAGCTGCATTTTCTTTTCAAAGGCAAATTTGGATTTGGTAAGCACATTTGCAGAAGAATGCAGACAAATTTATTAAGAGTAAATTTTTGTCTGTAGTTTCTAAGGAAATTAAAATTTAAAATTTGGTGGTGGAAATTAGAAAGAGCGAAAAATTCTGCAGTACAGTTCGACTACCTGAGCGTAAACGGAAGTTAAACCTCCATACGGCGAGTGATAAGAAAAAGAAGAAAAGCATCTAGATCATCACTCATTTGTACTTGATTTGTTTATAGCTATTGATTTATGTTAATAGCAACTAGATTTTGTACTCTCCGCTTACTAAAAGCTTGTATAAAACCAAACAATGTTACAGAATCGATTGAATTATATATCGGGTCCTACTTGCTTTTTGTTGTAGCTTGTAACAAAGTGTAGCAAAACAAATTTTAAAAATAGGGGAAAGTTAACTTCGGCACGGCCGAAGTTTTGTATACTCTTGAAGCTTCCATTAAAAACTAAAAAGTTTTTCTAACTAAGACTACTTTTTGGACCTTACTTTTCTATGGGATCTATAATATATAGATGTCCGATTTCGACCAAACTTTGCGAAATCATGGATAGCGTAATACACTGTTCATTACGAAATTTGGAGGCGATCCCATTTAAAACAAAAAAGTTTTTCTCACTAGAACTTCTTTTTCGTCCGATCATTCATACTGCAGCTATATACTATAGTCATCTAATATTGATAAAACTTTGTAGAAATGTGCTAAAATATATAAAATAAGAATATGCCAATAAAAAGGACGTTTTCTTAAAAACAGTTTCCCTCACTAAGCTACAGCCCTCCGTTTCGACCAAACTTTGTAGAATTGTGTAAAAGTATAAGAATAAGTGTAGCCGATAAGGACGTTTTCATTACAAACAAAAAAGTTTTCCTCACTAGAACTAGTTTTTCGACCGATCGTTCCTATGGGAGCTATATGCTACAGTCATCCGATTTCGACCAAACTTTGTAGAATTGTGTAAAAGTATATAAAATAAGAGTATGCCAATGATAAGGACGTTTTCATTAACAAACAAAAAAGTTTTTCTCACTAAAACTAGTTTTTCGACCGATCGTTCCTATGGCAGCTATATGTTATAGTCATCCGATTTCGACCAAACTTAACGAAATCATGGAAAAGGATACTAAAATAAGTATCCAATATAAGGACGTTTCTTAAACAAAACCCCCCCCCCCCCCCGCCACCCATAACACGTACTTTGGAGGCGGTTCCATTAAAAACAAAAAAGTTTTTCTCTTTAAGACTAGTTTTTCAACCGATCGATCCTATGACAGCTATATGCTATAGTCATCCGATCCGGCCGGTTCCGACAAATGTGCAGCGTATTTGTACCAAAAGACTTCGTGCAAAGTTTGGTGAGGATAGCTTTAAAACTGACGGAGGAGATAGCATAGAAACAGACAGACGACGACAGACGGACAAGGCTAAATGAACTCAGCTCGTCATGCTGATCAAGAAATATATACTTTATGTGGTCGGAGATGCTTCCTTCAATGCGTTACAAACATCCGCACAATTTTATAATACCCTCTGCAAGGACAGCATTTCCTCATACTTGGTTTCTTCCTAACATCCCCAAAATCTAAAGTTGTGGCCCAAAATCCGCTTCTGCGTTCTCGCGTTTGGACCGTTTCATTGTTTATACCTTACATTTTATAGTCAATGGTACGATAGATATAACTCGAAATGCGACTTAAGCTAAGTTCCCACGGACAAATTAATTTACACTAACTGTCAAGGCTGAGTTTGTCGGATTTGTGTCCGAATTTGTCTAGGTGTTCACACGCACGCCAAATTAGTTTGCAAATAAATTTGTCGGAACTTCGAAAGTTTGCATTGAAATTGGCTTAGTGTTCACACTCGCAAGCTTAGTTTGCGAAAATTTTGTGTTTCTCACAAACCATTGTTGCATGCCCTAACTTCTCTACAAAAAACAACCGTCAAATATAACGCTGAGAATGGGTGATTCCGGGGGCAAAGCGAAGGAACACCAAATGATGCAGCGTAAAACTAATTTATATAATTTTATTTGCGCCAATTATTTCCAAAAAGGTCACGCCAATGCGTATCTCCAAAACAATATTAATGTACTCATTTTTACACAATTATGTAAATCTTATCCAAATGAAATATTAAAATTGATTTACAAAAGTCATTGCACTTGAAATTACTCAGACAATCATCACGAGCTTGCCATAGTTTGTTCTTACATTTGCCTTGTAAGAACAAACTCGGCAAATACGGTAACAGTTTGCGAGAAAGTGTTCACATTGTTTTCAAACAGCACGCAAATTTGTCGAAAACAAGTGTTTGGCTGCAAATTAATTTGGCGTTTACACTCACGTCAAACTAATTTTGACAAATTTTGCGTCATTTTTGACAAATTAGTTTCCCATGTGAACTTAGCTTTACAGACCTGACATTTCTAACTATTTTTTTTTTTTTCAAATTACTGCTTTGGCCACCACTGGTTTAACTATTTCATCATATTCAACTTTTTGCTTAGTTTTATTATAAAAGCCCATTTCATTTTTCGTTGATGAAATGTTGGGGCAATGAATTTGGTTACCGTTTGACGAAGTGATTCGCGTATTTCTGAGTACACATCAACAATATTGAATATTTTTTTTGAGTGTGCGCACTAGCTCTCTGCATGAGTGCAGACAAACTGCCCTTTGATTCATGTTTCAAAGAATAGGTTCAAGTAAATAAAGTCTGAAATTGTTTTGATTCGAGTTAAACAGTTTATATTTATAATGTCTCCAAAAAAGATCAAGCCCCAAACAGATCAAGCTCCAAGCTTCAGTGGTTCTTTAGATTAAATCATGTCAAAAATTCAGTCAATCCTAAAAAAAATTGTTAGTGGGTTTACTCCAAGAAAGAGTAAATGGCCCATGTACAATCCTACGTTATCAAAGATAACTTAAACAACCATTTTAGGCGCAACAGGCGATTTATTGCTAGAACAAAAAATTGCTAAACCCAAGAACATATTAAGGTGGGCAGTTTAATGTAATCAACAGAGCAAGAGATTGAAAATGGCCCATGTACAATGTACAAACTGACATACAAAAGAAAAAAAACAAGAAATGAAATTCAGCCATTTACTACTGAAAGAACTGACCCGAAGGACAAAAAAAAATTACCAGAAAGATATGGCTATAATTAAGTCTCCCTAAAGACTAATTTTAGTTAAATAAATTAATAAATTCAATAAATTAAATAAATTAAAAAAAAAAAACACAGAAAGCCACTTATGCTGATGAGTATGTTAGCGAGAGTACTTAGCCCTAGATGGGATAACTACCACCCCGTAAGCACACCGATAGAACCTGTGGATATCAGCCTCTGTTCACTACCTCAAACAGATCATCTAGCTCATGCCGCATGTCATGAGCTATAATTCAATGAGTCAATAATTTTGTGAACTATGACTAGAAATTCATTGAAAGATCAAATCAGTAAAAAACGTGAGTGAATGCCCCTTAGAGAATATTATAATTTGTTGGGCGGCAAATTCAATTAATCTTTTTCAAGTACTCAAAAAGCTAATTTTGATAAACTTATGTATATATTGTACGATTTCTGGACCTATACTAACGCTCTCCGAATACTGTAAGCTCATAAAGATAAGAAAAACTCTAGTAGATTCGTGGATTAAACACCTCAGCATTCTAGTTGGCCAGGTGGCTCAGTGGCTAGTGTGGTGGCGACCGCTGTGCAAGAGGTTGTGGGTTACTCCCGGTCACCCCTCTCTGCTGTTGGCGCCAGCTTTGTAGTAATTAGCCATGCAAAAGCTTCTCAAACTGCCGTTCGGATTCGGCTTTAAACTGTAGGTCTCTTTCTCTTGTGCGAAAATTAGAAGCGCTGGCAACGAAATTTCATGATTGAAATGGTCTAGAACGGTGACATCTGCATTATTCCTAAATATTAAGCTATCGAGCTGAAACTTTGCGCAGAGTCTTCTTTTCACTGCAAGCTGCTAATATGTAGGAACCGAATGGATCGGCTGACTATATCTTAGAGCTGTTTAAGATGTAATTTTTAGGACAAGACTCCTTTGGCTTACAGATTCTAGTGCGTACAAAGAAATTTGCCCAAACGAACCGGTTTATTTTACAGGTCTTGTTAAAGATTCGATTTGTTCTTTCCCAGCTCATTTGTAGTTAATCTGCAGTATTTACATATTTGATAACCTTTAACTCTGTTCATGGTCCCTGAAAATGACGACTCAGCCAAATTAGTTTCACACGTTCACATCAAAACCGCAATTCAAAGTTGAGCTGCTTTTCACGTACTTACTCACTCCCACCCTTCCTCCCCTGCACGTGCTAATCGAAATCAAAAATGTTTCGTCTTGACATTGACAAGACCAACCTCTTCTAAGCCCCGCGGACAAGTGAGTGCAATTAACTTAATCACAGAGTGAACAGTAGTTATGTTCGCATGTTTAGTTCAGTTACAGAATTTTTGGGAAGAAAATCTCGGCAGTTCATTTTGAGTATTTTCACAATTTCAAACTTAGAGAAAGGACTACCTATAATAGGTATGAGGATATAAGCTCTGAAAATATGCTTGATAACATAGAACAGTCTTAAAATAAGAATTTTATTTATTGACTTTTCCTGATTTGAGTGCCGAAACTTTGTTGTGTTCATAGGTGGGAGTTGCACAAGTGATATTATATGTATAGCTTTTGGGCAATGATGAGCTCATGTTTCTGACTCAGTTCCTTGGGTGGTTTTTCTTAATCAACAGGTGTTTGCTACACTTTGCATGCTTTTTCGTAGATAATGATTATTTTAGCTTCGTGCCACGTTCTGGGCTAATTACATGGGCGGTTCTGGCATAAACATCACAAAGTGTACATATGAGTGTACCATGTGGGCGGAGACGCCACTTAAGCAGCGCAGTTGTGTGTGAGACATTCGGGCTAAACTTGAACATTTCATTTGTTCAAAATTAGACTTAAATGTACACAAATCACAACAAAAGGCAAACAAACAAACAAAAAAAGGCAGAGATTTGAAGATGACGCAGCCAAGCCTGAAATTCGAAAAGGGAAATTCGAAGTGCTGATGAGTTGCTCTTGCTTAGTGGATAGTTTGAAGAAAAATATTTTCTCATTTCTAACAAGGAATGTAGGGACGAGGCTAATTGTAGAAGGATAAGAGTCCATACGCTTTCAAGGTTCCGGGTCTTATAAACCACTTCCAGAACAGAGTTTAACAGTCGTATTAGAAATTAAACTTACTCATTTGGAAGTTTTTTAACTACTTTTCCACCGAAAACATTCAATAGCTAGACCAAATCCCCTTACTGTGAGTCGCTCTTTCTGTCTAGTTTCAATTTCAAAGGGCTTGAACCTAGGCAAATTTTGCAAAGAACTTCTTTGTAGGCATTGGGTGCAGGCTTTTATCTTGACCACGAATCCTGAAACGAAACGAAATATTGCAAGATTAATGTTTAAGCCGAGCTGTTCTGAATACCTCTTTATTTTCAGTCGATTTCACCCCTCAATCAATAGCTGCTATGATTGCTTCATATGATTTAATTTGATCGTGCAACTCGGACTCTATTTTATCTACCTACATATATAAATGGATCTTAATTTGTAAGTTAAATCTTGAACACGACTGAACAACCCAGTCGGACTTTACAGAATGTGGTTCCCAAGAGAACGACATATTTCATACTTCTTTAAACGCAGAAAAGTCACTTCATAACTATTTTAGTATTATTGGAATTTAAAAAAATGTGTATAAAATTGTCAATACATTCTTTCTTCATGCTCTTTGAAGGTAAAAAGTGACGTTAACATGAAACTGTTACTTCTCTGGGTTGTGCCTGTGTCACGTAAGCAACAAGAAAGAACGCAATGTGAAACCGGAACGATTCCCGAACGCACGTTCTTTTTCATGTGTTCGGAAGGCAAAAAGTCATCATAACATAAAACAGTCCCTTCTCTGGGTTGTGCTTTTGGCACCTATTAGAGGGAAGAAGAAATACAGAATGAAAAGACAAACGAAGCAAGCCAAGGATAAGAATGTAAAATAAAGATGAACGACGGAATAAGTTAAAAATTAGTGCGTTTTTTTCTTTGCTGCCGTCAACCAGCAATTGCACGTGCGTGTCTTAAAAATAATTATAAATCAAGATTATAATAAATATCCATACGTACAAGAGAGCTGCAGGAGAGATTCCGGAATCGTATGATTACAGGTAAAAAGTAATCATTTTTGAGTACAACGATTACCTTTTTTGTAAACATGCAATCGTTTCCGAGTAGTACTCAGGTAATCGTCTTGTTCTTCTTCTTTGGCCATCACAACCGTTTTACGGTCTCGGCCGCCTCTGTCCCGAGCGACATTCCACCAGAAGGACACTCCCAGCTTCGCAATGTCTCCCTGCACCTGGTCGCGCCATCTCCGCTTTGGTCGACCAGGCGGGGGAATGCCTCCCAACTCTATCGCATGCCGATTGTACACACGCTTATCATCCATACGGGTAACATGTCCTATCCAGCGCAACCGCTGTTGTTTTATGCGCTTGACTAGGTCAGTGTCCCCATAGAGCTCATACAGTTCGCGATTCATTCGGATGCGAAATTCGCCGCCAACGTTTAGAGGTCCATAAATCCTCCGAAGAACTTTTCTCTTGAAAACGCCAATAGCCGCCTCATCCACTTGATCATTGTCCACGTATATCAGGACTGGGATGATAAGCGACTTGTATAGCGCAATTTTCGTTTTCCGAGAGAGGGCTCTGCTCTTGAACTCCTTATTGAGCCCGTAATAACATCGCTTTGCAAGAGTAATTCTTCTTCGGATTTTCAGACTGGTGTTGTTGTCGCTGGCTAGCGTCGTTCCGAGGTAGACAAATTCCTTAACAACCTTGAAGTTGTAGTCTCCCATTGCAAAAGATTGTCCAAGCGTAGACTCACTGCGCGTTGATTGTGGCTACTTCGTCTTATCCTCATTTTCCGCTAAGCCCATAAATTTTGACTGCTTCTCTATCTCTGAGAACGCCTTTCTTACGACAGATTCGCTTTCGCCGATGATATCAATATCATCGGCATATGCAAGTAGCATGTTATGTCTGGTAAAAATGCACGATCTGTTAGCATTTGGGCACTGGCGCAGTATGTACTCCTTCAGCAGATTAAAGAAGTCGCACGATAAGGTATCACCCTGCCTAAAATCTCTTTTGGTATCGAAAGGCTCGGAGCGGTCTTTACCTATTTTGACGGAGCTTTGTGTGCTTCTCAAAGTCATCATGCAAAGTCGAACGTACTTTGCTGCAATACCAAAGGTAGACAGGGCTTCAAAGAACTTTGACCTTATCAGCGTGTCAAAGGCGGCTTTGTAGTCAACAAAAAGGTGGTGGGTGTCGATATTTCTCTCTCGGGTCTTCTCCAGGATTTGTCGCAATGTGAATATCTGGTCCGTGGTGGATTTGCCAGGTCTAAAGCCACACTGATAAGGTTCAAGGTGCATATGCTCGGTACTACAGATTCTGCAGTTTCAACTCTTCTCATTAATAAGCTCCCACACGGGGTGTACGAAATTCACATGATCCTTTGCTACATTGAGAAATCATTTTCACTAAATCTTGAATGACCAGAGAGAACGCTGATTGCTAACCAAAACCTACCATTTCAGATGGTGGCATCTCTCCGCGTCTTCTGTAAATAGTAAAGGGTTATTTTTTAAGAGCTAAAGGAAAGTTTTTGAAAAAAAAAACGCATAAAATTCAGAAAAATGCATGAAATCTTTATTTAAATCGATAGTACGGTCCATATAATTTAATGTTTGAAGATTATTTCATGCAAATGTTGACCGTGACTGCGCCTCAAATGGTCCATCCGCTTATTCCAATTTTGGCATACTTTTTCCAACATTTCGGCCGGTATCTCACGAATAAATGCTTCAATGTTGTCTTCCAATGCGTCAATTGAAGCGGGCTTGTCTGTATAGACATGAACTTTAACATAGCCCCACAAAACGCCCACAAACGTGAAATAAAATGTTCACCGAACTCGCCTCTCAATAAGTGCATTGTTGCGCGTGCTGTGTGGCATGTGGCACCGTCTTGTTGAAACCCCATGTCATGCAAGTCAAGCTCTTGCATTTTGGTCAAAAAAAAGTTGGATATCATCTCACGGCAGCGCTCACCATTCACAGTTACGTTACGATTCGCATCATCTTTGAAGAAGTACGGTCCAATGATGCCACCAGCCCATAAACCGCACAAAACTGTGACTTTTTCTGGATGCATTGGTAGCTCTTGCAATGCTTCTGGCTGATATTCACTCCAAAATCGACAATTCTGCTTATTTACGTACCCATTGAGCCAAAAATGAGCTTCGTCGCTGAACACAATGTTGTCGGTGAAAAAGTGGATCTTCGGCCAACTTTCCCAGAACCCATTCACCAAAAATTCTACGTTGCGGTAGGTCGTTTGGCTTCAATTCTTGCACCAACAGAGGCCCAATTGTTGCGAACGGCGACGGATCGATAATTGATGGTCATCATTAACACTGTCCGATACAGCTGCGATATTTTCTTCAGTTCGCACTCTACGTAAGCGTGTTGGTGGTTTAATGTCCAACAATGTAAATTTGGTGCGAAATTTAGTCACAATAGCCCGAATAGCCCCTTCAGTGGGTCGATTAAACTGATTATAAAATGGAAGAAGCGCGCGATGAACTTCTTAACAGAGCACGCATTTTGATAATAAAATTCAATAATTTGCAAGCGTTGTTCGATTGTAAGACGATTCACGGTTGAATTATAGACCAAACTGAAGATGTTTGACAGTGAAACAAAACACGAAACATGCGTGAGCTGTTTAAACCAGTGTTGCCAAAAAGATAATAACTAAAAAATCACGCTTTAGCTTGTATATAAAATTAATATAAGTATGATTCGCCCTTTTTGACAATATACCACCCTCTGAATCGCTTTTACATTATGATTTGATTTGTTCAAAAAAGAAAATTGTTTGCTTATATTTTGCATATATCTTGCTAATATTATGCATATGCATTTCATGCAAATATGCAAAACAATTTAAAATATGCACATCGTTTTCAATTCATTCTTCAATGAAACGAACTTTGGCGTCATCAAAATTCACCTATCTTAATTCTGCAAAAATATGCAAATATACAAAAATCCGAGGTCTAGTTATAAGTCAAGTCTATTGTCGAAATAAAAACCCGATATATTTTGCCTTTTTTTTTAAATTTTATGGTGTACGACGGTCAAGCTCGACATCATGGAAATGCCCATATGCTCGGTACTACGGAATCTGCAGTTTCCACTCATCTCATCTCTTCGCGTCCACACGGTCACTTCCCTTCAGTACGCTGCACTAGCACATGGGTGTAGAATTCGGTACTTACTAGTTACCACCGGTACTTACCGCCCAATCCACCAGCAATGCAATTCACTACTTACTTTTAGCAGGGCATGTCCTAGGGGGGAACCAATCGCCACCTCTTCGCTTTACATGTAAGTACTGGGGTAAGTACCGAAAAGTGGTGGTTCGTCGCGACGCGTCGTTTACTTTGGGAGTGACGTTGCTATACCAAAAAGGTACTCTGGTCGGTACCCTATTTAGGTACTTACTGTAGTACTTACTAGTAAAGCGATTGGGTGGCGATCGCCACCAGTAAGTAGTCCATGTAAGTAGTGCAAGTAGCTATCGCCACCAGCCGTACTGAAGGGTTTGTACGAAGCTCATATGATACTTTGATACATTGCACTGTGGTTGGACTTGTACGGAATGAAATTTTCCGCAAAAATCTAAAAAAATATTTTGAATATATAGTAAAAAAATTGGCTGCATCGGACGACTATATCCTATAGCTCACATAGCACCGTAGTAAGGCTTATATGGCGATGCTGCGCAAAAATACTTCCAGTAGAGATAACAAGATAACTATGTATATTTAAATTATCTTCTGTATAAATTTGCGAAAGTGTAACTCCTCTCTCTATCTTCACAAGCTTTTCGAAATATAAACAAATGAGGTTCTCTAGTTTTTCCAATCATATTGAATTCAAGTGGCTTTCAGTAATGTCCCAAGCCATTATCACCCAAGCCCCGGGTCCAAGGTCCCTTATGAATGTGTGTGTGTCCGAATGGTATTCCCATTTTATCGCGAAATTCCCCAGGGACTCGTTCTTTTCTTCGCAGTACTTTAAGCTTTTGTTCTGCTGATCTTGCTTGCCACATTTTTATTTCCAACTTGTATGAAATGTGCAAAAAGTACTCAAAAAAGCGTATGAAGGAATGAAGTGGTGATAAGTCGAATCCAAAATACTTTTCTCAACTTTTTTTATAAGACATTTTTCTAAATTATAATTCTATATCGCAAATTTGACCTTGAAAACTGTAAGACAGCTTGAGTTTATTCATGAATATACACAAATCAGCAAATATCAGCAGCTACACTTAACATTTTAATTACCTTAAAGCATTGACAAATACACTGATAACACTCATAAAGGGGGGATCGGGGGGTAACATAACTAAAAGTCTATTTAAACATGAAAATGACGTTCACAAAATACACAAAAAGAAGTACAATCAAACAAAAATACACAACAAATAATAAATCAATCAAATTAATTTCAAAAGAAGAAATAATTAAGGTAAATACCTGCAACTTTAAAATTCATTTTAAATAATTGAGTTCGGACCTCTCTAGCGAGCGTTTGACCATTTTGAAATGCAATTTTGTTTTGACGAAAAGCTAACTTAACGCCGCTGCGCTGCAAAATTCAACACGTGTCCATGCTTTGCGTTCTTTTTTTAGAATGTCCCGTTAGATTTCCGGAAAAAACTGGTTTGCCATTAAGAAATTTTGACAATTTTGAGACAATTTGTTTACATTTTGACTAAATATTTTTAGATGATTTTTTTTTAATTTTGGCCCATGGGCGCAACCACTGTGCATTGAGGAATCATTTTCACTGAATCTTGAATCAAGGCTCTCACCTTGATTGCAAACCAAAACCTACCATTTCAGATGATGGCATCTCTCCGCGTCTTCTGTAAATAGTTTAAAGCTCTAACTAGATATTGAAACAAAGTGAATTTAGTTTGCCAAAAAATACATTTATTTGTCTAGTAATAAACAATAGTTGTTGTATTGATTTTTATTGATCATGTTTGTTGTTGTTGTTGTTCTTGTTGTTTGTTTAATATTATGCATTTTTGTTGTTGGTGTTGTGGTATTGCTAAATGTACTTTTCATTATTTTTTTTTTTTTTTTTTTTTTTTTGCTTTTTGTTTAAATAATCAAGAGACCGGGCAAATGAGCGGCGAAAAACTTGTAACTTTTGACTAATCAATAATAATTACACATAATTCTCATCAACATTTTCATTGTGTTTGTTGTTTTCCATTTGACTATGATTTCCAGAAAAAAGAATAAACAAATTTTATATACGTATGTTTTGTATATATATGAGAGCTTTTTGACTACATGTCTACAATAAATTGATAACATTTCATTTAAACCATACAATTTGAGAGGCATTCCATGTGTGTGTGTGTGTGTTTTGTGTGGACTGTACTGTTTTGCTGTGCGGAAAGATCAACAAAAATCTTACGATTAGACAAATCGGTTCTATTTATTATGTGGTTGCTGTATTGCCCGTTCAGGTTGTCTGATATATAGAAATATATATATATTTGTATATATATATGTATATAAAGGAACAGGGCCCCATTTATATGTAAGTATGTATGTATTGTATTGTATGGTATTGTTTTGTTTGGTTTTGTATATTGCATACAAATATAATTTTTGCATTTGTTTCCTTTAATTGAATTGTTTCTCCTGTGTTTGAATGTTTTTTGTTTTTTTTTTTTTTTTGTTTTTTGTTTTATCTTTTTGGCTTATCTCTAGGTATACATACGTATTGAGTGTTGTTGTTCCGTTACTGTATCTCTATATGTTTTTGTTTGTTTGTTTGTTTGCGTTTGTATGTTTTGTATACTTGTATCATATGTCTGCTATGCTCCCTATATAGTTAATGTATACGTGTCTTAATACTCGCATCCTGCTTCTATACCCTAGATCCAGCCAAAAGCGACATACTTTATCTCTACTTTGTGGTATAGCCCCTTCTCTACGTAACTAATTGTATGTTTGTATGTATGTTTGTATGTACTACGCACTATGCCTACTACACATTGGCACACCAAAATCAACAAAAAAAAAATATGTCACCGCTTTGCAGCCTAAAAGTATGCCACAACTGTTACATGTATTGCAAATATGACTGAAATTAAATATTTTACAAAATGTATAGACTACTTTTGGGATCAGAAACACAACTGCTTAGTCTTGAAGCATTATAAATTGGCTTAAGTTGGGGTTTGTTGATATTACACAAATGTAAAAACTTAAAAATTTAGGATTTAAATAAACTTCACTTGAATTTCCAGCCCAATAGACCAGTAGTTTGCATTGTAAGCAGAGAAATTGCCACTGGCAACTGCGAAAATATTCGTATTTATCAAACCTGAACCGAACCGCACCGCTTTTTCCAGCTGGTTAACCGAACCGCAATCCGAACCGGCGTCCCTTCGAAAATGCTGAACCGAACCGAAAACCATAAATGAAAACGGTTCGGATCGGTTCAGTTAACTGACTAGTCTCAAGACGCACAAATTTTGGAAATTTTGATAGAAATACTACGATAAGTCGTTATCGATGCCGTATTTATGTAGCAACCAACCATTTTGAAACATGCAATTGTCCACCGACCTATGAATATGCCGGTCAGAGGTTAACATTCCTTCTTTGGAAGTTGCTAATCGACTTGTTTGAATATATCATTTTCTTTAAGTAAAAGTAAAATGGCTTGTCAGGTTGACAAAGCCCCAAGGCTTGTCAAGTTGACACAGCCCCGAAAGGCCAAGGCCGAGCATCTCTCAATCTCTTGGCTCGTGCGCTTCTAATTTTAGCACAAGAAGAAAGGGACCTACAGTTTAACGCCGAATCCGAACGGCAGTTTGAGAAGCTTTTCATGGCTAATTACTACAAAGCTGGCGCCAACAGCAAAGAGGTGTGGCCGGGTGTAAAGTTTATTCAAAGAAAAAAATTTTCATTAGATGTTCCGAGGCGGGATCGCACCCATGACCTCTTGCACAGCGGTCGCGCACACTAGCCACTGAGCCATTTCCTTTACGGGACGACATTCTCATTAATCTGTCGAGCTTCTTCACCTTAATCCATCTTTAGCCAGGAGTACAGCTATTAAAGTGATATCATTATGGACGAATCAAGAATATCCAACTATTCAAACTTTTCAATTTTTTAGGAATTTAGTATCGAAATGGTAGAAAAGTCACATATCACTTTAGAAATTAGTTTCAAGTATTGAAGCAAAAGTTCAGGGAAAAAACACTAAAGGTGAGCTATGATATTTAAAAAAGGTTTTCGGTATAAAATAGCTTTCTCTGAGACCAAATAGAGTTGGTTCAAACAAAAACACCCCACCTCTTAAAACCAGAACCAGTACTTTATAATGTGTTCGAATCAAACTGTATTTTTCATCAAATAGTATGTCCCACCTAGGTTTATAGTTTTTCAAACTTAGGCAACTTCAAAAGTCCTACCCAATTACTTTCTGAACAGATTTAAGGATATTTTTGAATGTTCGACTTCAGAATGGGCTTAAAGGGTTAGGGTTTGGTGAGATGAAGGGTAATCTTAGAACAAAAATAAGTTTTTGACTTGCCGCAGCTTCTTAAGTCTAAAAAAATGACTTCCGAGCAGATTTCAGGGCAAATTGCGACGATATACTCAACAAAAGGCTTTAAGAGTTGACATAGGGTGAAATGAAGGGCGATCCAAAAAAAAATAATGGAGTAACACGTTATCGGACTGCTTTTCTTTCAAAACTTCGGAAAAATATCTTTGAGCTTAGACTTTAGAGCAGCGATGTCCAAAATTTGAAAAGAACAATGAAAAGGCAACCAAGTGTTTTGGTGATTGTGTGTGAGTTTGGACACCATTGCTGTAGAGCAAACTGGGATTTTATACTTAAGAAATGGCTTAGGGCTTGAGACTCGGCAAAATTAAAAACGATCCTTGAACAGAAATGCGTTTTTGCCAACTTTTGGACTGCCTTAGAAATACATTTTCGAACAGATTTAAGCAAAATTCGGGACGTTATCCGTAAGGGTCTATATTCGGCGGGAATAAGGGAGGTCCTAGTAATAAGATTTTGTCACTTTTATACTCTGTACCAGAGGTACATAGAGTATAATAAGTTTGTGCAAAAATCAGCACAACAGCCGAGTCGATATAGCGATGTCCGTCCGTCCGTCCGTATGAACAAACAGATCTCAGAGATGGTAAAAGAAAGAGGTTCGAAGTGAAAGGGACAAAAAACTTATTTTACTTGCAGGAAGATCAAGTTTATTTTAAATTTTTGGCCGCGCCCGCTCACGCCCTCGCAAATTGAAAAAACGTCATATCTCCGGCAGTTTTATACATAGAAGGTTCGTTCTTTCTGGACATATTTAGAAATCGTGATTCTTTATCGATCCGCCAAAGGATGAACGATAGTTGAGTTATAAGAAAACAAACAATTTTATGGGCAGCACCGGCTGCACTACACTCACCTTAACACAAACTTTTACAGGTACAGAGTATATTATAGTCGGTCAACTTTCTTTTTTGTTTTTAAATATTAAAAAAATAGGGGAAAGTTGAATTCGGCTCGGCCGAAGTTTTGTATACCCTTGCAGCTTCCATTGAAACAAAAAGTTTTTCTAACTAAGACTTCTTTTTTGGACTCAACTATATAGATGTCTGATTTCGACTAAACTTAGTGAAATCATGAAAAAGCATAATACACTGTTAATTAGGAAATTTGGAGGCGATCCCATTTAAAACAAAAAAGTTTTTCTCACTAGAACTTCTTTTTCGACCGATCATTCATACTGCAGCTATATGCTATAGTGCATCCGATTTTGATAAAACTTTGTAGAAATGTGTTAAAGTATATAAAATAAGAATATGCCAATAAAAAGGACGTTTTCATTAAAAACAAAAAAGTTGTTCTCACTAGAACTAGTTTTTCGACCTATCGTTCCTATGGCAGCTATATGTTATAGTCATCCGATTTCGACCAAAGTTAACGAAATCATGGGAACGGATACTAAACTAAGAAATACGTACTTTGGAGGCGGTTCCATTAAAAACAAAAAAGTTTTTCTCTTTAAGACTAGTTTTTCAACCGATCGTTCCTATGGCAGCTATACAATGTGATCAATCGGCATGCGATAGAGTTGGGAGGCATTCCCCCGCCTGGTCGACCAAAGCGGAGATGGCGCGACCAGGTGCAGGGAGGCATTGCGAACCTGGGAGTGTCCTTCTGGTGGAATGTCGCTCGGGACAGAGGCGAGTGGCGGGCATTAGTGGCAGCGGCCGAGACCGTAAAACGGTTGTGATGGCCAAAGAAGAAGAAGAAGAAAACTTAAGCTAAAGTTAACATAAAGTGCGTTGCGAATTCCTTTCCGCACAGATTTTAGGAAGGATCGGGGTTATCTGCAAAAACAGAAACTGGCCTTCATTAAATTTATATTTAAATAAGACTTCAGTCTTATTTAAATATAAATTTAATGAACCGAACCGAAACCGCGGTTGAGTTGGCTTTAAAAAACCATGTAATAAACCGAACCGGTGGTTCAAAAACTATGTGAACCACTGAACCGTACCAGTCCTTATTTCCAATCAGTTTGCATCCGTGGTATTTATATCCAGATTAAAACGAACAGAGTGCTTTCTAACGTCATTCTCTTTTCTTAATCTGGCGCTGCCGATTTTGCAAGCAGTAATTAAAAAAAGAAAGAAAGTCGGTCGAGCCCGACTATAACATACTCTGTACCTGCGAAGGTCTACCCATCACCGTTGCGACCGGTGATTCCCATAACTGTTTGTTTTCATTATAACTCGACAACCGTTCATCCGATCTCTACCATTCCTTTGGCGGATCGATTATTAATCCTAATTACTACATGTGTCCAGAGGAACAAGATCTATAAAAAACAGGGGAAAGCGCTTTTCAAGGCGGGAGGAGAAAAAAAAAAAAAAAAATAATAAGCATTTGCACAAACTTATATATACTTTATGTACTTTGTATAAAAATATGATACAAAAACTTTTTTTAATTTTAATTTAGTTGGGTTAACCAACCAATTTTGGGATTTTTTTGCATTAAAACAAAACATTTAAAAAAAGAAAGATTAAAAAAAATTTTTTTTATTTTTTTTTTTTTTTTTTTTAAAAAAAGAATTGCAGTCTCATTCGCTGCTGTTAATGTCCATGCTGGGAAGGATTTCGTTCTTCGAAATGGGGATCTGCTCTTGAATTCCCTACTAGACCGACCTGCTGAAAAGCAGACAACTTCAGCTCGGCTTACTTTATTAAGTAGTGAGCCAAACAAGCACAACCTAACAACTTTTTGTAATACTGTCAAATCTGATCTATAGGAAAAACCAATGATATAAGCATACATCAACAAACCCCCTTAATAGTGTGTGGCTGCCAAAGTAAATCGTCGATTAAAATTGTTTTTATTCATAAGCAAAAAAAAAGAAATAATAATTTGGGTTAAAAAAAAATAATACATATAATATATAGTAGGTATATAGATTATACACATGTGCATGTAGTTGTATGTGTGTGTGTGTTTGGGTCTGTGTGTGTGTGCATAAATTATGTTTTTGTATTTGGTATAAAACAAATTACTTTCAAACGCTTAAGAACTAAAAACGCTAAGCATTAAAATTAAATTAAATATTACAAAAGAATATGCATAAGTTGTATGTATGTAGGTATAGGTGTAATTTGTATGTATGTATATTTATAATAGTGTGACTTGTGGTGTTTGTCTGTTGAAAATAATTGCAGAAATCAAATTTCCAAAAAAAAAAAGTTGTGTTTTTTCTTCGCTTACAAAAACTAACAACAAAAAAATCCAGCCAGAGCAGAGAATTGTGTTAAGTTTTTTTTTTTGTTAAAAACAAAATTTGGACTTTTGTTGCAATAATAATAATAGTAGAGAAATCTCATAAGCCGTGTGAGCCACATTAGATACAAAATTCGCTGACTAAAACAATAATAAATACGTCAAGGGAGGGTGGGGGGGGGCGAAAGGGGCATAATAAATAAATTAAATGTAAAATACAATGTTCAAATGTTTTTTGTCAACTCGCCAGAAGATCCTGTCAATTTGTGCTAACTCTCAACTCTGGCCACGACACGCCCCTTTTCCTACTGCTAATCGAAAGCTTAACGTATCCTAAACAGTTGATTTCAATTCATGCATTTGATTTGGGCCTTTGCGCTAGCTGCACACCAGCCCACTCTTCTGGGGCAACTTGAGTAGACGTCGCGTTCGAAACTCGTAGGCCCGACGACAGAACATCACCAGCTCCGGATTGGTATGCTCCGGCACTGTGCGCACTGGATAACAATTGGCGGTATTTGTGCGACGTGGCACTATGCTCACATCCTCCACATCCTCTTCGGCGGCACGCAAACGGCGACGATATCTAAACAAAAAGGGGAAGTACATTGTTGAAATAGTTGTTCCATCGCTGAAACGCGCACAACACTCACCTGCAATACTCACTAAACGTGAGCACATAGCACTTATCCTCGATGCAGGCCACGGAATTGTGATCACGATGTCGCGAGGCATATACCTCGTCGGGGCAATCGTTTCGCTGACGTCCCTGATCGGTATGCTCGGGTCGATAGTACCAAAGCAGTGACATCATCATTTCACCTGAAATGTAAGAGGGCAGAAAGGGGTGAGTAAGAATTGGATCAATAAATTTGACTGTTTTTTTGTAATGAAAAATCTAGAGCAAATGTTTATTCTTTCCCGACTTTATGATTTTTGAACCCAAAACTACAAACATTTTTCGTAAAGAATGAATTGTACAATTGTAAATGGTCGTATTTTGTCGAATACCTAAATTTTAAACGGGTGTTTGATATAGGCTAAGATCTAAGAACACTAATAGCCTATCGATAACTTTTGTTGACTCCACAGACAAAAAAAACTGTACACTTTAGAAATATTTTTCTATTTTACTTCTTGTTCGGGCCAGAACCTCTGCGCTTTGCCGCCCATGTAAAGTTTCTATAACTTTGCCAACCTATAATTAATGTCAATCAAATCAATGGCCATCTGCCACCAAATAATGTTTGTTTGCTTTGATACTCGCTCTTGTTATACATATTTCTCCCTCGCCTGTTTTATATTTAGACATTGCAGCTGCGCAGTCGCTCTCTCAAGCCCACTCGCAGCAGCGCAGTCGCCAGCGACGCTTTGGTTGGACATGAGAACTCAAATAAAGAAGACTTGTTAAATTATTTGCGCGCCGTGTTAATTTTGTTTGGTTGGTTTTAACTTGCCCAATTGGGGAGGCAAGCCAGTCTCTCCTCACTTCTTGTTCAAAGACATTGAACAAGTGCATTGGACTCCAGGTACCTGCATCGGATACGTTAATAAGCAAGTCCGCGGAGACCAAACAACCATTAAAAAAGGGACACATCCATTAGCAATAATAGCACCCACGTGACACAAATATAATATGTCTGGTAGTCGCAATTGTTTTTGTACACGTATTATAAACACTCGTTCTTGAGAACAATTGAACGCATATATTCCAATTTGACGGCTATTTGACAAGTGATACTTATGCTATCCCAGCGGCGCAGAGCTGAATGACGCGTAATGGGACATTCTCGATACTTTTTGTATACACACTTGTAAATAGAAATTTTGTATAAGAAACATTCGATTATTAACATTATTGGCGAGGCTCCAGTCGGCAAGCCAGACACTCACTGCATACATTTGCTTTTGCAGTCCTCTCGATCGCTGATGCGCAAGGATTTGTTGTATTAACTCGCTTCGAAACGAGACAACTGTGTGCGGTTAGCGCTAAGAACCGAGGCAGTTTTTTATGCCACGCAGGCGCCAGTTGCTGTAAAATAACTCTCAGAGCAATGGGAGCAAGGGCTTGCCCATCGCTGTCTTAAACAGACAAACATTACAACGCCTTATATTCACTGTTGACAAAGTAGTATTTCAGTTACATTACAACTTCACACACCAAGTGTGTGGAGTTGTACAGCACATGTATTTGAAATCCCCATTACAATCCGATACACCTAGAACTAAAATGTGAGCCAAGGTTGCAAGATAGCTGCTGTACAAGTCCACACACAAATTTCCAAATTGTGTATCGTCTTGTAAACTGAACGCATACTTCCTCGCGAACATTTTCTCAAAAAGTATACAGACTTGTAATCTAAAGCCCAACTTTTTTCCTGTTACACGCCTACTTTTTCGATTACATCGAACTCTGTTTTGAAGTCAGGAAGCCTACGAAAACGGCCAAGCTTTTGTAAAAGTATACAGGCTTGTAATCGATACTTGAAGGCTGCCAGCCTTCAAAGTGTTAGAGAGAACATCGATCTTGTAATGTGCTTTTCCGCCGCTGGGATATCACTACATCAGATGTCTTTGGAGACACACCGGTCACTTGCTCACGACAGCATTGAAACAAAAACGCAAGACAAAATCGAAAGCATTGTGAAAAAGGAGTCAAAACTTCGGCGAAAGTTTATCAACCTGACGTTTTGGGAAAGTTTTTTAAGCCTCCCAACACGACATTATTTGCGTACAAGCAGTGATCATTTCAACGAGACTCCGCTCTAGCTCCCAAGTCATTCGTTTTCATTTTATGACCAAAAATCGAGTACCAAAACAAAAGAATGTGTATTGCGAAGAACACGACAATGTGTGCTAAATTCCTTTCCGAATATTCTGAGATTAAAGACGAAACATGCATTTGTCGGTCATTCGAGGCTGTGGACAATCAAATCAAGGCAATAATACCGGCTATCATGCTTTGACACTCAGCTCCGAGGCGAGAGCTGGCCGATTCCGAGATATCGCTCGCATGTCAAAGACAAGAGCTTAGAGTACTCTGAGCTCTGAACAAAAGCCGAAAAGAGTGAGAAAGCGTGGATTCCGAGGAAGCAGTTCCGAACTCTGTATAGAACACTGGTTTCTGTCAAAAAACAATGGATCCCGTTTTCGCATTCGCAAAAGTTTGGCGATTTGGAGAGCAAATTTGGTCGAAAATACGCAAAATGTTGTGATTTCGAGTTGGGACACCTAGTCGTTTCGATTAGGTTAGGTCAGTTTGCAGTTAGGTTAGATTATCGGTTTAGGTGGGTTTTAGTTAGGTTAGATTTCGGTTAAGGTAAGTTTCGGTTTTATGGGGTTTCATTTAGGTAAGGTTTGGTTTAGGTTAGGTTTAGCTGGGGTTAGGTTATGTTTCGGATAGTCTAAATTTCAGTAAGTTATCGAACGCGTTTCTGCTGAGCAGTCTGATTAATAACTTTCTATCTTTTGTCTTTAGTTTGCAGTTAATCATGTTGAACCCTGGTATTGCTAAGTGTTATTGGATTTAGATTGCAGAATACTCTGGATTTACTTGCAACGAAGTCAGCATACGCCTTTAAATTCTATAAACTGTACAGATTGCATCCATTTAACTACAGTTTACTGTTATGAATTGACCTAGTGATAGTGCTTTTTTGTCTTTTTTATCTGTATTTATATGTCCTGGTATGTAGAGGAACTCCACTGCGATGAGCTCATGTGATTTTAAATATTTTGAATAATGCTTTCAGGTATTTAGTTGTTTTGGTGCTTCTTGCTCATCAGTTGTACACCGTTTCGGCTGTCAGCTAGAAAGACAATCCGAGGTAAATCTTCGGAAATGGCATATTCCGAAGCCTTATCAATGGCGATAAGGTCAGAGCAAAGTAACGAAAGTATTTCAACTGTAAAAAAAACATGATGAATGACTTGAGCTTTCCTGTAGATACGCGGCGCTTGTATGACAATTGTTTACAGATCAATCTGTGAAATACAATTTTCAGGTGAGCTTTCTTTTCCTTGAACAGGCTAGCTCCTTTGCTGTTATGAATTTATATCTATATTCAGGAGGTAGAGTTTTGCCTTTTAGGTGGCTTATGATTGAGACAGGTGTGCATTTAATAAGGATGGTGGTTACAGTGGACTTGTTAACCTTGGTCATGGCAGTTTTGGGAAAGATTACAATAAGAGGAGCATGCGTACTCCAATTGGCTCGCCTTATGCCTTAGAAGAGGGCTATTTAAGGATTTACACCAAACTGACATCCATTTAAAAGGTTAAGAAATGCACAGTTTCGATTAAATTGTGAAATGGCCTGCTCCATGTGGGAGCATGAGAAGGTATTGGTCGAAATAATAGGTACTTAATTTGCTCTCTACGCGTGCTAAAATAAATTACCCTGGATTTAACCGGTTTGAAGAATAGTTTTAGGCTTTTGCATTGTAAAATGGCTTGACACAGCCCCAAAGGGCCAAAGCCGAGCTCCTCTCAATCTCTTGGCTTGTGCGCTTCTAAATTCCGGACAAGAGAAAGGGACCTACAGTTTAACGCCGAATCCAAACGTCAGTTTGAGAAGCTTTTGCATGGCTAATTACTACAAAGCTGGCGCCTAAAGCAGAGAGGGGTGACCGGGTGTAAAGTTTATTGAAAGAAAAAACTTTTAATTAGATGTTCCGAGGCGGGATCGAACCCATGACCTCTTGCACAGCCACACCCGGGCCAAGCTTTTGCATTATTTCTCAAATTTTGAAGCATTCTCCTGGCTTGACTAATGGGAAGAAGGCAAACTATTTGGGGTGTTTAACCTGTGGAAATAGCGTGATTAGGTTGGTTTTCAGTAGGATCAGGATTCAATTTGATAAGGTTTAGGATAGGTTAGGTTTCGGGATTTGGTGAGGCTAGGTTTCCGTTAGTTTTAGGTTCGGTTAGGTAATGTTTCTCTTATTTGGCCCGATATTTCAATCACAACCGCTTGACGGTGTCGGCCGCTGCAATTTATGGCCGCCACTCGCCTCTGTCTTGTGCGAGCTGGAACCAGTTGGTCACATTAAGCTTCCAGCACCTGATCTTTCCGTCTTAGATTCGGTCGTCCCTGATTGGCTCTTTTTCCAAGTAATGTTTCGGTTAGCTCAAGACTCGGTAATATTAGATATCGGTAAGTTTAGGTAAGGTAAGGTTTCAATTAGATAAGATTTTGGTTAGGTTAGGAGTAGGTTAGGTTTCGGTAAGGTAAAATTTGGGTTGGGTTAAGATTCAGTTAGGTTTAATTTCGGTAAGTATACGGTAAGGTTTCAGTTAGGTAAGGATTCAATTGGGATTTGGTTAGATGAGGTTTCGGTTAAGTTGAGTATCGATTAAGTTAGGCTTGATTTCGGTTAGGTATGGTTTCGGTTAAGTTTCGTCTAAGATTCAATTCTGTTAAATGATGCTGAAAGGTCAACTAACTAAAGGATGACCTAGGATTGGGTAACATTTTCTACCTATCACTGGACATTAACAGAGGAGTTGCTCTGCACTCTGCATTGAGTTTGATACTGTGTCATGCGGTAAGCTAGAAAAGTCAGACATTGTCCTGTCATCAAAGTTCGAAGTCGCATCGAAGTTCTCTTAAAGTTTAGAATGGGATAAGATCCCTTCATTTGGATTCGTTTTAAGCATTCCCCGTTTTGGGTTCAGTAGAAGTCCTTAAAACTTCTTTACAAACTTGTGTACCTACCATCTTCTGGATTCTGCCACAGATGCGCCACTTTGGCCACATAGGGCAGCTCGTTATCCTCATTGGCCTTGAGCAGGACACAGTCCCTTGTGCGTATAATATCGCCCTCCACATGCCGCATGGCCGGATAACAAGTGCGTAATACCAATGGATCATCGCTCTGTAAAGAATTCCATGAGCAATTGCGAATCTAGCGCACAGAAATAAAAAAAACTTACGTTAAGAAAGACGGCTCCCTGGAATGCCTTGCCGGCCCACATCCATCCATTGTTCCATTTGGGCACCACATTGGCACGCGTGGCCGGCGGCTGTGTGTCATCCAGTTCATAGCTCACGCCACCGGGTCGCTGCCGTGGACGTTTGCGATTACCAAATTTGCAGCGCGATCGGGCACGTTTCATGTGCGTGGTCTGAGCTGGACGTGGTGTGGGTGTGGCTGTAGCAGGCGGCTGACTGGGCACCAGGAACTTGTGTTGCTCATCGGAATGTGTGGACTGCGGCAGCGATTGCGATTGAGGCTCCGCTGCGGGAGCAATTAGGGATGACTCTGCCTCATGGGCATGAGCATGCTTTTGTGCCTGCAAATCGGCCGTTTGATACTCGTTGTTGTTGGTCTCAGCGGCCGCGATGGCGGCAGCGGCAGCAATTGCTGCTGCTGTTGTTGTTGTGCTAGCGGCAGCTAAGGGTCCTGTGGCCGCTGCCGCTGCTGCTGTTGCGGTGGCCTTTCGGCCGCTCTTGGCTTTGCTTTTGGCTGGCTGCTTGCGTGACTTTTTGACTGGTGGCTCCGCTGTGCCAATACTGGCCAAAACCACACTCGCTGCACACGAGCCGGTCAAGGGCTTTTTGGTCTCCGACTTGGACCGCTTCTCAGCCGCTGGTTGTGCGGTTAACAGAGGTGAGGGTGCCGTTGGTGGCGTATAGAGACTACCCACTGTTAGAGAAGCCTGTCCACGACTGCTGTTAAGCTCGGGATCGCTAAAGTAACCACGCGTTAGGGTGGTATCCAGACTCTCGAGCAAATGTAGAGCCGCAATTGTTTGTTTACGAGGACGTGCTCGCTTGGGTGAATTGTTGCTGGCCTCATCTGACTTGGTGGGCCTAGAAGCAACACCTGCTTCCAAATCCATACTAGCTCCTCCTGCTGCAGCTGCTGCTGCTGACGCGGCGGCTGCAGCTGCTGCTGCTGTCTTTTGCTTGCGCTGCTGCTGTTGCTCCCTGCGCTGTGCCCTCAAACGTTGCTGCTGTCGCTGCGTCAGCAACAGTTGTCGCCTCTTGGCATATTTGGCCGGCGCGCGGCCATGACGTCTCACAAACTTACGACCAGGACATAAATATTTCTTAGGTTCAGCCTGCTTGATCAGACTCTTGTAGCTATGATGCGTCTTGGACTTTTTGCCCAGGATTGAGGAGCCCAGCAGATTAATGCGCTGCTTGCTGCTGGTGGCTGTTTCGGTCTCAGCTTCGGGTTCAGTTTTGATTGTGGGCTTAAGATCCGGCAGACTGCTGATATGTGTGCTGCTAGCCGGTAACTGTTCCGTTTCCGGTTCCTGTTCGATTTTGATTTTGGTTTCTGCTTTGATTTCCGCTTTAAGTACAAAAGGCAACTCTGGTTTTTGGAGCTGTTGAAGTGACTGTAGATGCTGTTGCTGCTGTGCCGCATAGACCATTTCTCTGGCCATGCTCTTGCCAATTCTCGCCTTGCGTGGAGCAATCGGAGCAATTGGCGGGGGTGGCGGTGTGCTAGCTGTAAGATCTATATGTTGTTGCTGCTGCTGCTGCTGTTGATGTTGCTCCGTCTCCGTTTCCGCCTCCTCCAGCAACTTATCGTCGCTGGCACAATAACTTTCGGGCGGTGTTGGTGGCGGCATTACATGAGCCTCATATTGAATTTTGGTCACCTGACTGTTGGGGTCATCACTCTTTAGCTCGGTCTTGACCAGCATTTGGCATTGGGTGCCCATATTATTGGTGGTTGCTGCTGCTGCTGTTGTTGCTGTGGTTGTTGTCGTGTCTTTAGTGTTGTAGTTGTTGTTGGCATTTTTAACTGGGCCTCTACTGGTAGTCAGCGATGTTGTTGTTGTTGTTGTGGTAGTGCTGCTGTTGCTGCTGACATTGCTTCGATGTGGCATGTTGCTGCTGTTGCTCGTGGCACTCATCAACATGATGTTCTGGCTGTTGTTCGCTTTGTGCATGGAACTGTTGCTGTTATTGTTGCTGTTGTTGTTGCTGTTGCTGCTGCTGTTGCTGCTGCTGCTGTTGCTACCAATATGAGGCCCAGTATGGACGTTTTTTGGACACGATTGTTGCATGGGACAGGGACACTGCGGTGGATACTCTGTGGGAATAGAAAAATACAAGAGAAAAATTAAAATATGATCAAATTAGTTTTAGGAATATTTGGAGAGTGTGGAATAAGTAATCATAGGTGCCCATTGTTGATTTGTTGAGCGTCAAGTCGGTCTTTGGGGGTATGTTACAAGTTCTTAAGAATCCATAAAGCCATTTTTAATAACCTATGTCGACATTTGTCGGAATTATATTTAGATGTAGGTCATATAGAGTTTTTTGTTGGGTGTTTTCGAAATGTTTCATCCTCTTAAGGCCGGAAAAGGAACCTATAGTCCCGATTTTGCGACAAGTAGGTCTTTAGGGTTATAATATAGGTTCTATGAAATTCCTAACGCAGATATTCAATAACCTACTTCGACATTTGTCGAAATTACTGACAGATTTGGGTCAAATTGTCCTTTTTTTTATTGGCATGGTACACTCTCTTAGGGATTTTTAAAGAATTCGGTCTTTAGAAGTATAAAATAAGGTCTTAGAAATCCATAATACTCAGTTTCATTAATGTAGTACGATTATTGTCGGAATTATAGGCTGACGTAGGTCATATAGTAGTTTTTATGGGATAGTTTAACCTTTTAAGGCCCGGAAAAGGTATGTAATGGTCCGTGTTTTCAACAAGTGAGTTTTTAGAGAAATATAACAGGTTCTAAAGATTCAATAAAGCCTCTTTTCTTTAAACTAGGTCGAAATTTTTCGGAATTGTAGGCAGCCGTAGGTTATATATATTTTAAAATCTTATGAAACATTGGTGTTCGGGCCAGAACCCCTACGCTGCCGCCCAGTAAAGTTTCTATAACTTTGCCAACCTATAATTAATATCAATCAAATCAACGGCCATCCGCCTCCAAATTATGTTTGATTGCTTTGATACTCGCTCTTGATATAAATATTTCTCCCTCGAATGTTCTACATTTAGACATTGATATTTAGACATCGCTCCCTCAAGCTAACTCGCAGCAGCGCAGTCGCCAGCGACGATTTGGTCGCATTAGAACATTTGTAAAGAGCAGGCGAAATTATTTGCGCGCCGTGTTAATTTAATTGGGGAGGCACAAACCAGTTTCTTCACAATTGGGCTTTAGAGAGATAATAAAGGATCTAAGAAATCAATAACGCCTAATTTCATCAACCAATGTAAAGTTTCGAATCATATGCAGATTAAACCTCTTGAGGTTCTAAACTACTGTCCTGATTTTTAGACATTTCGGTGCTTAGAGATAAAACCAAGGTTTTTAGGAATCCATTAAGTCCATGTTCATTAACTTAGGTCAATATTTGTTGTAGGTTTGGCAGTATAGATCAGCTTAGATTCTCCTAACCAAAGGAAACAAAGCTTTGTACATGAATTAAGCACAAACGGTGTCAATAGTATGATAAGTACGAAAATACTTGATTCAAGTACGAAATTCCTAGCTTAAGTACGATTTTTTTAATTTCGAAATACTTGATTTAAGACTATTTCGGGATATATTAAGTAAATTTGTAATAAGTAGGGGAAGATGGGGTGTTCTGAGCCACTGGATGTTGTGAGCCACGCGAATATTGGCCCCAAAAAAGATGTTACCTGGAAAGATAGTAACTCTGGCCACTCCATTATACTTCTGCATCAAGTGGCGCCGATGCTTGACTACTGCAACTCAAATATAACGTTAAGTCCCTATACCAATTCCTGGACTGGAACTCAATTTCCAACTGCAAACCGAATGCCATCAATTTCTACACTGATGTCTCCAAACTGGATGGTCGGGTAGGAGACGGAGTCTTCAGTCCAGAGATCGGTATTAAAACTTCATTCCTACTGGCTAATCATTGTAGTGTTTACCAAGCAGTGGTCGTAGCCGTACAGGAGGCTACCAACCTTCTGGAAAGCCTCGTAATCAGAGGAAGTAACGTGTTCATTTTCATAGATAGTCAAGCTGCCTTTAAAGCCCTTGACGGTAAGATTAATAATGACAAAACTCTTACTGAGTGCCGCAGATCTCCTAATGACTTGGCTCGATTGGGTGCCTCGACATTGCCATATTGAAGGCTACGAGATGGCCGACCACCTCAAAGTTTCTACCATACAAAAGGGAAACTACAAACAATAGAACCACCTATCGAATAACTATGAATCGATGATAAACGATTCACACATATGAAGTATCTAAATGGCTTAACGGCGACGACCCTCCCTCTACGACCACATCGTAGAAAGGGTTATATGGTAACACAACGGGCCTTCATTGAACTAAGTTATGGTGCTGTGCATTCTGCGGTATTTTTTTGGTCCACCTTCTCGCGAAAAATGTCCCCAATTTTAACAGCAATGGCGCTTCTTTCGTGCATTCATGTCTTCTTTTTCATACAAAAGCACAAATCAGTGTGCTTATTTATGTTTGTTCGAAGTTTGATATTTATTTGACACACTGATTTTGCAATTCATAAAAGGAATATCTAGTAAATTTCTTCAAGTAAAATTCGAACGTTCTCAGTACTAAGCTTAACATTTTTCCGGAGTCTCAAAAGTAGGTGTAAAAGAAATTTTCACGCTCCAAAGATGCCAAAAAAAAACAATAAAAATTAAAGACAAACAAAAGAACACCAGCAAAACGTGCTCGTAAATAGAAGAAAACAAACCGGCTGCCGACTATTCATTGATATTTTTTGATTCAGAATATGAGAAAAATGATAATTTTTTGATTTAACAAAAAATAATTTCTAAAAAACGGGTAAAAGCACCCCTATAATTTTGCGAAATGTAAAAAAAAAATTAATTTTTTCACTAATGACATGAATAAACCGTATAAAACTTTTTTCAAAAACTAATGATAATTTTAACTAAAATACAAAATTTACAGCACGAAAAGCTATTGAGATTTGGTGAAGTTATGTTTGAAAAACAAGAAGATGATCACACCATCCCATCTTCCCTAAACTTTGATAATACTTTTGTGTTGTATTGGTCTTAAGTCAAGTCCAATTAATTCTCAATATAAGTACAAAATATTTTTTCTTAAAGTCCAATAATTGACCTTGGCATCCCAAAAAATATTCTAGACACAAATATAAGTACTTCAAACAAGTATTTGTTCTTAAAACTAGGTCTCTGTATTGAACCAAAGTACCAGGAAATATGCAAGGACCGCGGATTAAACAAAGATCGAGATAGAATTACAGTGGCACGGAAATCTACCATCATTTCATAACAAAAGTGTTAGAACAAATTGGGATTCTTAGGAACAGAATCGCACACATTTAAACAATCTAATTTTTCGCCTTACTGAAAGTGCGAATTGGGCTTAATTAAAGAATGTTTGCTTTCAATTTAATAAGTCGATTATAGATGTTTTTATACCCTTGCAGAGGGTATTAAAAAACTGTCCGAATGTTTGTAATGCATTAAAGGAAGCATCTCCGACCACATAAGGTATATATTCTTGATCAGCACGACGAGCTGAGTTGATTTAGCCATGTCCGTCTGTCCGTCCATCTGTCCGTCTGTCTCTTTCTATGCTATCTTCACCAAACTTCGCACGAAGTCTTTTGGTACATGTACGCTGCACATTTGTCGGAACCAGCCGGATTGGATGACTATAGCATATAATTGTCATAGGAACGATCGGTCGAAGAACTAGTTTTACTGAGAAAAACTTTTTGTTTTCAATGGAAACGCCTCCAAAACTTCGAATTTCTTAGTTTGTAATGCTTTCCCATGATTCCACTATGTTTGGTCGAAATCGGACATCTCCCATAGAAAAGTAAGGTCCGAATAGAAGTCTTAGAAAAACTTTTTTGTTTACATGGAGGCTGCAAGGGTATTCAAAACTTTGTCCGAGCTGATGTTAACTTTCCCCTATTTATACCCGTTGCTCGTAGAGTAAAAAGTGTATACTAAAATCGTGCAAATGTATGTAACAGACAGAAGAAAGCATCTTCGACCCCATAAAGTATATAAAGGGTGATTTTTTAGCTATTATTTTTTTTGGCAACACTGGTTTAAGCAGCTCACGCACGTTTCGTGTTTTGTTTCACTGTCAAACATCTTCAGTTTGGTCTATAATTTAACCATGTATCGCCTTACAAACGAACAACGCTTGCAAATTATTGAGTTTTATTATCAAAATGCGTGCTCTGTTAAGAAAGTTCATCGCGCGCTTCTTCCATTTTATGGTCAGTTTAATCGACCCACTGAAGGGGCTATTCGGGCTATTGTGACTAAATTTCGCACCAAATTTACATTGTTGGACATTAAACCACCAACACGCTTACGTAGAGTGCGAACTGGGCTGGTGGCATCATTGGACCGTACTTCTTCAAAGATGATGCTAATCGTAACGTAACTGTGAATGGTGAGCGCTACCGTGAGATGATATCCAACTTTTTTTTGCCCAAACTGCAAGAGCTTGACTTTCATGACATGTGGTTTCAACAAGACGGTGCCAAATGCCACACAGCACGCGCAACAATGGACTTATTGAGAGGCAAGTTCAGTGAACATTTTATTTCACGTTCGGGACCAGTCAATTGGCCGCCTAGATCGTGCGATTTAACGCCTTTAGACTATTTTTTGTGGGGCTATGTTAAAGCTCATGTCTATACAGACAAGCCCGCTTCAATTGACGCATTGGAAGACAACATTGAAGCATTTATTCGAGAGATACCGGCCGAAATGTTGGAAAGAGTATGCCAAAATTGGACTAAGCGGATGGACCATTTGAGGCGCATTCACGGTCAACATTTGCATGAAATAATCTTTAAACATTAAACTTTATGGACCGTACTATCGATTCAAATAAAGATTTCATGCATTTTTCTGAATTTTATGTGTTTTTTTTTTAAAAAAAACTTTCCTATAGCTCTTAAAAAATCACCCTTTACATATATTTAATCAACAGCCGAGTCGATATAGCCATGTCCGTCTGTCTGACTAGAAGAGACTAGACTAGAATAGCTAGAGCCACCAAATTTTGTATGTAGACTCCTATTGTCCCTACGCAGATCAAGTTTATTTCAAATCTTGGCCACGCCCTCTTCGCCCCCACAATAAAAAAATGTTGACTATGTATATCCTACAATTTTTCAGATATCAAGCTCATATTTTGCAGTGTAGTGTATGTGTCCAATATCTACAATCTCTGAAAGTTTCATAAAGATCGAATAATAAATGGCAAAGTTATACAAGTTATAAAAATGTTGCATACTTTTTGGCGCCACATGCTCTGTTTGCTTACATAATGTTGTAATGTTCTTATTAATGTTAATGCTCTGTTAACTTACATAAGAAAAGGCTATGCAACATTAATGTCCCTGAGTAACGTGTATATCGAAGTCGGGCAGGACCGACTTTACCTAACGCTCTCGTTATTATCGTTCATAATTGAAATTGTAAGTACTAAAGGGTATATTTTCCATCCCAATCGATTAAGAACTCAGCTAGTTGTATTTTTTCTAATTCTACGTAGCGTTCAGATTTTTTAAAATTTGGGTTTGAAGAAATTAGCGTCATGAACTTTGACTAGTATTGCAGTGGGTTCTTTGGACTTTTATATCGGTAATTAAATCGGTAATTTAAGTTTGACCTTTTCATTTAAAAGTTTGCCAATCTTTGGGACAATTCTAATCAGAACTTTTTGTTGCTTGGAAATTGCAATTTGTTTAAATGGGTCAGAAAGTTTGTCCTATTCGCCAGATCCTAACCTGCTAAACTGCAGGGATACTTATATTTTGGAGGTTACCGCTGCACCCCTAAGGTGTATAATGTTTACTTGGGTTTCGTAGGGAATATGCATAAACTCGTGTTGTGGAGATTGCCCTAAGAACCATACTTTTCCTTACCCATATACGGTCCCTGCAGGCCGCGCGGATAACACTGGCCGGCGGCACTGCCGCCTCCTGGACTGTAGCCGGCGTAGTAACTGGGCGGGCCGGGATAATGCTCCAGATGCTGTTGCTGGTGCTGATGTGCCGGGACCAATTGTGTGCCGGCTGGCCCAGTGGTGTTGATGGGTGCACTGGCGGCAGCTGCTGCTGCTGCTGCCGCACTGCTGGACACCGAAGTGGGCGGCGGCTGTTGTTGTTGCTGTTGCTGCTGCTGCTGTTGTTGAGGATTGGCAGCAGCCTGAGGCGGCGGCGGCGGCTGTGGCACAGGCGATTGCTGTTCGTATAGTTCCGGCGGCGGCGGATGTGGCGGACCAGCGTGCTGATAATACGGATACCGTCGATAGGCAACCGGCGGTGGTGGCGGCGGATGCGCTGTCGGATGCGTAGGCGGCGCACTCTGATAGACCTTGCTGGAGAAGTAGGGCTGATACGCGGGCGGCGAGTAGCACATGACCTCGCCGGGATACGGCGAATAATAGTTGGGCGGATAGGCCGTGGAATAGTGCATTTGCGCCGCATGCATAGACCGTGGATACGGCACGCCCGGATGAGCGGCAGCGGCGGCTGCAGCGGCAGCCACGGCGCTGGCCGGGTACGGCTGAGGCTGTGGCGCCGGCACAGCAACTGGTGTGGCCTGTTCCGGCTCTGAGCTGGGCGTGGTCTGGTGCGGCTGCTGTTGCGTGGGCGATGCTTGCGTAGTGGAGGAGGAGGAGTCTTCTTCGGTTAGCTTCTTTATGGGCTGCGGCTGCAATGGCTGGGGCTGAGGCTGCGGCTGAGGCGCTGCGATAACGTGGGGGGAGATCAGCGGACCAGCCGGCTGATAGTAGCCTGCAAGTGAGAAGGTGAAGTAAGAGGATCAGTACACAAAATGCTGTGAAAAGCGGCAACAATGCTTAATAAAGTGAAAGTTGGTGGCCTGGCCAAAAAAACCAGTCGAGCGGCTCTTGGCCAGCTGCTGCTATCTGGTCGTGCAACATTCAAGCCCTCCCAACCCCCCCGTTTACCTCTTCCCAACATGTGGGCCGCATACAAAATGTCGCGAAAATGATGCGCCGCATGTTGCTGCAGAAATGTGAAAGATTCGGCTATATTGGCCGCCAGGGCAGCCGCGGCGGCTGCCTCATCGTTAGCCGGTGGCATGGCAGGCATTAGGCCTGGCATGCCCAGGGCAGCCGGCGATAGGGACGACGATGATGAGGATTGAGTGGAGCGTTCGGTTTCGCAGGTGCCGCTGCTGCTGGTGCTGCCCACACTGGAGCAGCGTTGATGTTGGGGCGGTGAGATGCGCAGGGTTTTGAGCAGATCACCCGATAGGGGCAGCGGCGGCAGCGTTGACGGGGCGGTTGATTTTTTTGTGGTCTCTTTTAGGCGCATTTCGGATTGTTGGTTTTTTGTTTTTGGTTTTAGTTTGTTTTTTTTTTAGGAGGTTTTAGGATCGTATTAAAAATATATGTTTGTATATATGTTTGTATATGTATATATATTCTTGTATATTTGTATATGTATTTGTATATATGTATATGTATGCATGTATGTCAACAAGGAAGTTTCATTTGTTAAGGCAACTCTTTTTACTGTTTCTTTTTTTTATTTTTCGTTTTAATTTTGGTTTTTTTTTTCGATTATTCAAAGTTTGTCATTCTTCTTGTTCATTTCCGATTTCTGGAAAGCTGCTTTGAATAAGAACAATTTATTAGTTAATACACAAACACACACACACGCACACAGAGAGATAGGGAGACACGCGTTTTAGAGGCGTTTTAGCCGCGTTTTTTAATTGATTTACGCGTTTCGCGCGCGATTTCTAGGCGTTTAAGTTTATATACTCGCGTTTATGCATGAATTATTGAACAATTTGTTTAATAATAAGCTGGTTTAACTCAGAATTTTGCTATAGGCTTTACATTTGCGTCTCATAACGTTTCACTCAATCAAAATGAGGGATGAGGCTGAGAAAATCTAACCCTACGATCGATTAAAAGTGGTTCAAGTTGACAAGTTCGAATAAGGAAAGATTCCAACTAAAGTTGCAGACTTTTTATACTCTGTAACAAAGGCACACAGAGTATATAAAGTTTGTACAAAAGCATGTAACAGCCAGAAGGAAGCATCTCCGACCATTTACAGAATACAACATTTTTGATCAGCATCAACAGCCGAGTCGATATAGCCATGTCCGTCTGTATGTCTGTCCGTATTATTATTTATTTTATCTGAATATGGGTGTAACGACCCGTTTTGATTTTGGTCAAAGTGAATGTTAGCAGGCTCAAGGTCGAGGTTTGATTATAGTTCAATAATCAACCAGAAAATTCAACAGAGAATACATATGAACATGAACAGTAGCTGTGGCTGTGTAGACGGCCGTTTCGGCTGCCGCCATGGCAAAGCCTTCGTCATTACACTTTCAGTTGCTGTCAATTGCTTGTTGGTGTGACAGCAACTGAATCAGAAGGAAGTTCAAAAAAGTACTTAAAGCTAAGTAAGGGCAAGATTGTAAAGAATAAAAGAGCGAAAGCCTTCATCGGAAATGATATCACTGAGAAGAGGAAAGATCTTATTATAATCCCTACACAGAATGCGAAACGGACAATTGAGGCCAAAGGTAGCCTCAAGGATATAAAGTTCCGTGTCACCCAAGTAGGTACTCTGCGTCAATGTTACCCTTTATAAGCTTGTGCAGAAACATTATACCCAACATAGTACGTCTATGTTCAAGAGTCGGTAAGTCTACAAGCTTTAGTCTGGATAAATAAGGGGGGAAGCCTTAATTGTGGGTCCCAACTCAAGTTGCGAAGGGCAAACAAAAAGGAACTGCTTCTGGACGGATTCAATGCGCTTACAGAGGGTAAATGATTTCCAAATTCTAAGATAGGCCTCACTAGGGATGTATATAACTAACAGCTTTGTCGTCTAGGGATCTTTAAACTCTTTAGAACAGCGTTTAATAAAACCTAGCAAACCCATGGCTCTATTCACAGAGAGTTCAATGTGAGTGCCAAAATGTAACTTATGATAATAAGATTCGACCTGTTCAAGCTGATAAGAATTCAACAGGTATTTAATTCTACGATAAAATGTCATACACCTACACTTGTCCCTGTTTAAGTGCATCAAATTATTAGAGCACCACAAATATATGGAATTCAAATCAACCTGAACCAAAGCAGAATCATTGGGCGAGTTATGGCTCAGGAAGATCTTTAAGTCATCTGCGTAAAAAAGTGCACGAGAATGCTTAATTACATTAGGCAGGTCGTTAATAAATAGCACGAAGAGAAGAGGTCCAAGATGGCTGCCCTGAGGAACTTCGGAGGTCACAGATACTTGATAAGAGGTACAACTATTAAATACAACTTTCTGAGTTCTAGACTGAAGATAAGATGAGATCCAATAAAGAAGACTCAATGGAATTCCCAACAAACGCAATCTCAATACCAAAAGACAATGAGAAACACTGTCGAAAGCCTTACTAAAATCCGTAAAAATAACACACTCAGAGAAAGGAAGAACGAATCGGTGAGAAGGAATTCTTCTTGGTTTTAGTATTTTTCTTCTTGGTTTTATAGGAAGAAAAATTCTTGGATCCAAGAAACAATCGTTCTCGACTTCGGGCTTGATGGCGAGGGAAGTGCGGGGAGCCAAAATTTGGAGAGTGCGAGCAAAAAATGAGAACAATTCTTTCTCTCGCTCTCAACATTGGCCGGCACTGGCACCGTCAATTTATAATACGACTTAGAAGCCGCGGTAAGACCCCTTAAAGTGTGATGGTGTTGACTCACAGAAGGTTCGTTCCTGCAAGAACGATGTCGACCGCCAAGAGTAAAATCGGAGATCGGTTGTCGAGTATGAATGAGGAAACAACAAAGAAGTGGGGCCCGGTCGCACGGTATGAGCACTCCCAGGTACGACTTTCTTTCTTGTTTATGCATGCAACCAAGAAGATCTATTCTTGAATTCGAGAACTTGAAGAAGACAAATTCTAAGACCATGAATACTCTTCTCGAAATTCTATTCTTGATTTCAGTATTTTTCTTCTTGGATCCAAGAATATTCGTTCTTACTGTACTTTCAACATTAAATATTCTTGATATTCTAATTGGTTTTTTCTCTGAGTGCATCAATTTGCTTGCCTTGAGTAAAGCCTTGAATTACTGTAGAGGTCAATTCCACTAAGTTTGTAGTAATGGAACTATTTTTAACAAATCCATGCTGGTTTGGTGAGATAAAAGGGAAACATGAGTGTTGAAGCTGAAAGGTTTTAATTTGTTCAAAGAGTTTAGGTATAGCAGAGAGTTTCGCAAGACACCTGTAGTTAGAAATATCAGACGGTGATCCCTTTTTGTGTAAGGGAATAATAAAAGATTCTTTCCAAGTAGTAGGAAATTTAGACTGCTCAAGTGATTTGGAAAATTAGATGTGGGGCATGGGACAACTTTTGAAATCATATGAAGAAATAGGGTATCAATAATCATTGCCAGCATCTGACTACGAATATGGGCATTTCTATTATGTCGAACAAGACGTTCGAACACATTTAAAGTGAAATAAAAGAAAAAATAAAACGCAATTTCAATTCTTTTTTATACCCTTGCAGAGGGTATTATAAAATTGTGGGGATGTGGGAATATATATTCTGAGTTCATTTAGCCTTGTCCGTCTGTCCCTATGCTATTTCCTCCGTCAGTTTTAAAGCTATCTTTACCAAACTTTGCACGAAGTCTTTTGGTACAAATACGCTGCACATTTATCGGAACCGGCTAGATCGGATGACTATAGCATATAGCTGTCATAGGAACGATCGGTCGAAAAACTAGTCTTAGTGAGAAAAACTTTTTGCTTTTAATGGAAACGCCTCCAAAATACGTTTTCTATTCTTTCCCAGTTCACTAGCCCGTTTGTTAATGAAAAGAATTAATTGCATGTATTTTATATACTTTTACACAATTCTACAAAGTTTCGTCGAAATCGGACGACCATAGCATATAGCTCCCATAGGAACGATCGGTCGAAAAACTAGTTCTAGTGAGAAAAACTTTTTTGTTTTTAATGAAAACGAACTTATCATTGGGATACACTTATTTTATATACTTTTAAAAATTTCTACAAAGTTTTATCAAAATCGCATATAGCTGCAGTATGAATGATCGGTCGAAAAAGAAGTTCTAGTGAGAAAAACTTTTTTGTTTTAAATGGGTTCGCCCCAAATTTCGTTATTAACAGTTTATTATGCTTTTCCATGACTTTACCAAGTTTGGTCGAAATCAGACATCTACGATCCCATAGAAAAGTAAGGTCCAAAAAGTAGTCTTAGAAAAACTTTTTGGTTTTCAATGGAAGCTGCAAGGGTATACAAAACTTCGGCCGAGCCAAAGTTAACTTTCCCCTATTTTTTACTTTATTATGTAGCTCTTAGCCAGCACTTTAATTAGTGCTAAAGTGAAGTGCAAGCAAAATCCTTTTTCAAAAATATTGGTAAAATAAGAAGCGATTCGAACGTGACAAAAACAGAAGTGATTTTCGAGCCCATCTATATAAAGACAAAGTTTAGCGAAATCTGACACAATTCTTAAGCCCAAATATGTTTAACATCTTCCTAATGAATTTTCATTTGAAATGTATTTGGTTTGATTTAAAAATCTTCTGTACTTTTTTTCAAAAAATATATTTATGTGTGTCGATAAGTGACATGTCGAACGCGACATTTTTTCCATCAAGGCAAAGCAAAAACTTAAAGTTTATTGCAATCACATAGTTTGTTATGGTCTCTTATGCATCGTTTTTGAACTCTTTGAACCATTAGAACAATTTAAGATATCAAAAGTCAATGAAATCCTTAGGCACTTTTTAAGTAAAATCGTGCAAAAAAAACTATAAAAATGATCTCGAATCTCGAAATGGTTTTTTGAAAAAATGTAAGATTGGCTTCCATTAGTTTAATTTAACTGTTTCCCTGGGAAAATATGATAAAACTTAGTGTTTTTAACTACTTTTATTTTTTTTGCTCTCGGTGGACCTTTCGTTGGAAATGCCCATATGTTGATTGAAAGAATTTTGCAATATCAATGTCAGACGAGGCAATTTCATGTTTGTAGAAAAGAGAAGAAGGCTAAGCGTTGGACCGTCGTTTGGTATTAATGAATTGATAAGAACTCAGGATCGTTACAGAAGTTATTTTGAACTCGAGAAGGGTAGCTTTTATAGCAAATACGATTTTGGGCTTGGAATTTTGACCTAGCAGTCGAGTATTTGGAGAAGTCCTCTGTGTAGAGTGCAAACTCTTGGAATCTTTGAACCCTGACTCGAACCAAAACCTAAGGTTTGATAAGCACAGGAACCAAATAAACTTTATAACGGGTTCGAACCCTCCAAATCGTATCTTTATCAAGATTAGAGAGGTTTGGTTATATTTCATTCAACACCAAAAAGTTGTAAGAACTTATTTATAAAAATAGATTGAGAGAATATGCTGATGTTGATAACAAATCACAGTTATAATGTTTTGAAATTTTGAGAATATTTTGGTGATTTAACTCACAGAATCTCCAAAGTTAAACCTTGTTTCTCAATGAGAAATGAGAAAAAAGACAATTATTAAACTATCAACGTAACATCAAAATCCTCCGGCATAGTCCGAATAATGTTTGTTATTAGATGGCGCCAGAGCCAAAAGCGTTGACCAACAAGTTGCATGTCTACATGAAAACCCACAGCTGTGAAATGTCAGGAAAATGCGTTCTCTCACTCTCTGTCCCTCCTCTCTTCTGCTGAGTTGTTCTCTCTGTGTGTGTGTTATTGTTTGGCAGACAACACTCTCCTGCGCCGAAGCATCGAGAAGCAACAGCAACGCGTGAAAATTGACGCCAGCGGCATGTTCAACAGCACGTAGTGCCACGCACAGGGAGAGTGCACTCCAACCCCCCCTCCCTTCTGACGTCACATAATGATGACATTCAAACGTTGTGGCCGATGATGAAGTTGATTGGCAGCAGCTCCTCCACCCACATATACCTTTTCATTTCCTCAATGGAAGTGCCTGCTCTCTGTTATTATTTAATGTCATCGCCTCTCAAATGCAACAACAACAACAAGTATAGCAATTTGTCAACGTTTGCACTTGACCTACAACCAAAGAGAGAGAGAGAGAGAGAGAGAGAGACAGGCAGGCAAGCAAGCCCACGCATATATTTTCCAATATACAATGCCAGAGTCCTCCAACCTTTACCCTTTTGCCACAAATGGAAGTGGCAATATGCAATAATCTGATTGCCGCGACTCTCGAAGACGCTTCTTCGCTTTCAAAGCCAGAAATTTAATCAAATTGAGTGTGTGTGTTCCAACCAAGCAGGGAGTAGGAAAATATTGACCACAACAATGAGACGACTGACAACAGTTAACCTACAGACCAGACCACAACATTGAAAGTCTTGCCACTGGCTTCAGCTTCAGCTATGGTTGAAGTGAATGTCCACAAAATAATACGAGCATATATACCTCGAAAAAGTGAAGGGAACTTTCTTTGTCAATTTCATTCGCATAGATGTTCGATTGGTAGAATCCGAATAAGATTAATAAGAGTTTTCTATCTTGCTTAGCTATCAACCAAAATATATAACTTGACCTTGACCGAAATTCGATTCACTTGGATACCCTGCTCAAGGATAGAAGTTATTGCTTACGTGTATGTGTGTCCCAAGGCACACAATCGCGTTGGGTGATTTACAGTGACAAATTGTATTTTCTATTATGAGTCTTTCTTAAACTTGATGCAAGTACGAAAGACTTGAAACAATTCTGAAATTCGTGTTTCAATCCGAAAAGACTAATTTTAAGCTCGGGTCGGCACTTTAAAAATAAAAAAATTCCTGTATCGAGATGAAAGTAAGGAATTCCAATGTCAAAGCGAAAGAGGGTAAAGAAACCGAGAGCAAAAAATCTCTCTACAATACACTTAGGCTTAATAGGCACACACAAATACACAAAGGCTTTTATTAACTTGCCGTTTGTTTTTTGTGTCGATTTTTCCACTTAAGCTGCCTTGCAATTCCCAAACAGTCAAAGCAATGCTGGCCTGAAGAAAAAGCTAAGTCTATTAAAGATAAATCAGGGGGTATAGCCAGAACTAGTACTTGCTAGTTTGAAAATATAAAAGGTCGTTAAACTAGTCACCTGGGGTTCTTGTGCGACGCTTATTTTGGGGTAGCATCAAGTTTAAATATCGAACTTTAGTCAATCTCAGTCATTTTAAAAGCAATCCTCTCTCGGATTGAATGCAGTTCGAATATCGAGCTAAATTTATTTTCAAGATCAAATGAAATGCGAATGTCAAGCTAATATCAACATCGGGCCTTCTTGATTGGAGTAACAAGCAAAAATTAGTCCCGTGTGTGGTTCAAAATAAGCCTATATCAAGCTAAAATCAAGCTCTCTGGAGCTAAAGTCGGGGTCAAGACAAGAAATCCGGGATTGAAAAATCCGTACTTAAGGGGGTCTTCTCATTGAGCAACTTTTTTTTCGACTTTTTTTTTGCATTTATTTATAGCTTGGATATTCAAAAATATCCCCCCAAAAGGATTTTCGAAAACTCGAATTAGTTTAGGAGATATAGTCCTTTTAGTGACCCAATGTGACCTAAATTCCCAAGCAACTGCAAACTTAAGGGGGTCTTCTCATTGAGCAACTTTTTTTTAAACCCTCGTATTTTGACCTATGCGTTAAGTTTTCTCCGGTTCTACCGGACTGATTTTGATGAAACAAAGTGAATTCGACGGAGAATTGTCAGCTCTTTAAAACTGCATTTAAACATTTTTGATTTTTTTTTTTTTCCAAAAAAATTACTTCAAACTTTAAACGCGTTTATCTCGAAACCACGTTTTTCGAACTGGCGGCCATGATATCTCCAGTTCAACTGAACCGATTTTCATGAAACAAAGTGGAATCGACGCAGAATTGTCACCATTCTCGGCTGAACCTCGACCATAATTTTAAAAAATTTTTTACTATTTTTTTTTTTACACTAAACTACAAAAAAAAAGCCCGAAATTGAAATTTTTTTTTGAATGGCCGCCATTTTGTCAAAAAAAAATCACAAAATTAAGTTTGAGGTTCAGCCAAGAATTACATCTATTCTGATTATAACCCCGTTTTTTTTTTCATTTCGGACGCTCCGGAGACCCGGAATCGTGCCCGCCGTGACGACACCTTTTTTTCACCACCCACTTTGAAGTCTCATTACTTTTTGAAAAGCCCTCGTATCGAGGCAAAAAATTTTTTTATTTACTTTGAACCTTTTGTAATACAATAAATAAAAAAAGTTTTCAATTATTCTTTGCGTTTTCAAATAAGAATTTTTTTAAAAAGGGTCCAAAAAACGGGTTTTGAATGAGAAGACCCCCTTAAGTCAATCCTTTCGTACTTGGCTTGAGAAAATCCGGGATTGACGGATGTCTGACTTAAGCCCCCGAATATCTGGGATTGTTTTCTGTGGATGAATCACGAGCTCTATAGGAATACACATAAAACAACAGCGGCTTCAATAGAGAGAATTTGAATGTAAAAGGTCCAGTAGAAGGCAGGAAGAGAAGACCTGGTGCGGCAAGACATTGTACAAAGCATCGCACAAAGCAGTGGCCGAGACCGTTAGCGGGTAGTAACAGTAATATCGGACCAAAATGAAGTACTCTCCAAAATACCTTAAATCCGGGTCAGAAAAGAGAACTGAACCTTTTCATTTGGACCTACCAAACCTGAACCTTAATAGTACTATTTATTTTATGAAATATTACTGTAAACCAGAGGGAGGCAAAAAATACATTTACATTTTTGCATTGGTGTGTGTGAGAGCAGCTCAAAAATTGCTCTCAATTTCAGTAGCAACGACTGCGTCGCGGCGTAGGAAAGCAAGCAACGCAGCGGCGCTTGTACAGCTTATACTATGTGTGCGCTGCTTTGAGAATTTTCGTATGCACGCCAGATAGCAAGCTGCCGGCCCCTGCTGTAAACTATCTTTAATTTCGGAACGGAAGATTTTAGTAGAAGTAAAATTTTATTAAAGCTGACATGGCGTATTTTGTGATGTTGTTGTTAAGCGTTTGCCGGTGGTCGTGTACGGGGAGGGGAGTGTACCTAGAATCGAGTATCGAATACTGAGTATCGAATCCTTAGTATCTAGTACTTAGAATGGAGTACTTAATATCTAGTAATTAGAATCGAGAACTTACTATCGAGTACTTAGAATCGAGTATTAAGTATCGAATGCTGTGTATCGAGTATTTAGTATCGAGTGACTAATATTGAGATTGAGTACTTAGAATCGAGTACTGAGTTTCAAATACTGAGGATCGAGTTCTTAGATTAGAGTACTGAGTATTGAGTACTAAGTATCGAGTCCTTAGTATCGAGAAATTAGAATCGAGTACGGAGTATCCAAATCTGAGTATCGAGTACTTAGAATCGAGTACTGAGAATCGAATACTGAGTATCGAGTACTTAGTATCGAGTAGTTAGTATTGAGATTGAGTACTTAGTATTGAGTATAGAGTATGATATACTGAGGATCGAGTACTTAAAATAGAGCACTAAATATTAAGTACTTAGTATCGAGTACTTACTATCGAGAAATTAGAATCGAGTATCGAGTACGGAGTATCGAGTACTTATTATCAAATACTTCAAAAAGAGTATCGAGTACATAGTATCGAATACTGAGTATGGAGTATATAGTAACGAGTACTTCGTATCCAGTACTTATCATTAAGTACTGAGTATCCAGTTTTGAATGTGAAGAATGTAAAAGGCAGAGCAATTTTCCTTTAGTCGCTTCTTTAGTCTAGTATTTTGCATGAAAATATATATTAAGGGGGATTAACCAAACAGGTCAGATCCAACAATTTCCCTAAAGTTAAGTCGGTATTCCGGGTTCGAACCAATTCGGCTTAAGACCTGCTTGCAACCCTGGATTCAACAGGATGGCGACAAGAATCTCGCAACTGCGATTTAACACCGCTGGAATTTTAAAAACATCAAATCAAAACAGAAGGAATACACATTTTTCTATACTTCCCAATCAAGAAACTAGTAAGTATGTTAACGATTTCGAAGCAAACCCAACAAAATTATTTTGAACTTTTGACTTGACTGCCAAGTGATCGAGATCGAAGGTGTTGTAAACTAGTGTAATTCATTCGATCGACTTTCTATTTTTTTTCGTTTACTTTAGTCTTTGCATGTTGCATTCTGTTCTTTGGTTTTCTCCATCTTTGGTCACTTCCTTTCCAACTTCGTTTGCTTAGTTTGTATACCCTTGCAGAGGGTATTACAATATATTCCGGATGCTTGTAACGCATAGAACGAAGCATCTCCGACCACATAAAGTATATATATTCTAACTCAGCATGACGATCTGAGTTGATTTAGCCCTGTCCGTCCGTCTGTCTGTTTCTATGCTATCTCCTCCGTCAGTTTGAAAGCTATCTTCACCAAACTTTGCACGAAATCTTTAAGTACATATACGCTGCACATTTGTCGCAACCGGCAGGATCGGATGACTATAGCATATAGCTGTCATAGGATCAATCGAACGAAAAACTAGTTTTAGTGAGAAAAATTCTTTTGTTTTTAATGGAAACGCCTCCAAACTTCGTGTTTCTTAGTTTTCCATGCTTTCCCATGATTCCACCAAGTTAGGTCGAAATCGGACATGTATATAGTATAGCTGTCATGGAAAATTATAGTATAAAAACTATATAAAATTGTCATTTATTTATTTGGTATGCTTTCACACATTTCTACAAAGTCTTATCAAAATCGGACGACTATAGAATATAGCTGCCTTAGGAACGATCGGTCGAAAAACTAATTCTAGTAAGAAAAACTTTTTTGTTTTCAATGGAAACGTCCTTATCATTGGCATATACCGTTTTTATTTACTTTTAAACAATTCTACAAAGTTTTGTCAAAATCGGATGACTATAGCATATAGCTGCAGTACGAATAATCGGTCGAAAAAGAAGTTCTAGTGAGAACAATTTTTTTGTTCTCAATTGAATAGACTCCAAATATGGTTCATGTTAGTTTGTTATGCATTTTTATAACTCTACTAAGTTTGGTCGAAATCGGTCATCTATATGGTAGAGTATATAGTAGTCTTAGTTAGAAAAACTTTTTTGTTTCAATGGAGGCTGCTAGGGTATACAAAACTTCAGACGAGCCGAAGTTAACTTTCCCCTATTTTTTAATTTCAATTTCAAATTCTAACCAACTCTCATTAAGTGCCCCCCGTCCACTGCCCCCCCTGCCACACCTCACCTTAGTTATTATTGCTAATGCACCGCTTATGAATCACGTGAGAATTACATAAAAACATGTGATAAAAGCAAACACTTTAGGCGGCAAACACATGTAAGACACCTTTTACAGCTTCGCCCACCCCTCCCACCAACACACACACGGCTGGCCCTCAATCAGTGGAACATGGTTTGGACAATTAGCGGACCCGCTGCAATTAAGAGCCATGATGAGGCGCAAGGGACGTCGACATCGTCTACCTCGTCGTCGTCGTCATCATCATCATCATCATTGCCTGTTGGCATAACAACCTAAGTGAATAATTACGCACAATTAAATGCACGCAACAGAGGCCACGCCCACCGCCTACAGTACCATACAATTGCCCCCAGCTTCTTGCACCTGCTGTGTTGCCACCAATAAGATGTGAAAGCCCATCCGAAATATTCCTGGCCCATAAGAAGAAAAAACTTTCTCCTTTCGCCAATCAAAAAAAAAAAAAGAGTTTTTATATACATTAAAAAATGAAATGAAATTAATTTGGTTATAGATATTAATTGGGGTAGCTTTTGATGGCATAAAGGACATTCATACACTCAGAAAAATGATTTCGTAAATTTAGTTATTTAGTTAGACCAAGAATAGTTCTTAGTTTGGGTTTGATTGGCCCGACAAAAATTGAAAACATAGTTTCAAAATTTCGTTTATTATGAAAGAGCGGAAAGCGCAGTCGGTATTTGAGACCAGAACTGCCAGAATTATATAAAATTTAGAGGAATGATGAGAAGTTAAGAAACATCTTCGCAAGCGGAGCTCAGAAAATGCAACAGGTAGTACTGAGCTGCCAAAAAGTCAGAATAGGCGAGCAATCGACGGCAGCAATTTGCTAAGCACAACGCATCCCAGACTGCTTCTGAGCCTCCGAAACAATCGCAAGTGAGGCGCAATCAACAAGTTAAGCGGCAGGCTGGTCAGGTTGAGATATGCAGAAACACAGGAGCAGGCGAGAAATCGACGCCAGCAATTAGATGTACAAATCGCATCAGCCATGTCCTATACCTCTGGGTCCTTAAGAAACTTAAGATCTGTGTTAGCTTTGCGCTTTATTTAGGCATCAAGGATTCCTTGGAGCCCCTACCATAAGACTTTATTCTAACATTCCGCAAAATCACAACGGAAAATATTTTTTTGTTTAAAAGCCGTAATTTAGATCCAAGTTCATTCGAAATAATATCAAGAATTCTGAACTCAAACTAGGGTTGTCGATTTTTTCAAACATTAAAATCTAATGGTGAAAATCAAACAATTGACATTATGTGTATCGAGTTCACCAAATATCGATATATTGATCAAGTGTTATTTTCTGAAACCGGAAAGAATCACTTAGATTGCTTTGATGTTTATACAGAGCAACGATCAATATTAATGTGGCCATATATTGTCAAAAATGTCGATTATCGACTTATCGTCTAACAAAATCATCGTAGTATTGAATCATCTATACGATATGTGCAATCCTAACACTTTACGATCTTCAAGATCGCTTAAGCACCATATATATTTAAAACTGAGAACAAACTTGTCATTTTTAAATCGTTTTAGATATTTATACAGGCCTGTTCCCGTTTCCGAGTGGAATGAAAAAGTAAAACGATCGCAATTCCGAATCGTTTTCATTTTGGTGTTCCCGTTTCCGAGTGAAATAGAAATCGATTGTCTTTTCGAATGAAAGTTCGAATCGTTATCGAATTTTAATTCAGCCATAAGGCAGCCTTGACAATTTCGATCAGCACTGCGCATGCGCCGATTCGGAATTGCGAACAGCTCGGTTTCATTTCGATCATTTTCTTTTCGTCTACATGCAATTTCTGAGGTAAAAATTTAATAAAAATGTTTTTAAATCAAATGGAAGGCTCGTTATATCTATAGATGCTTCAAAATCTTCACAATATTTGACATGTTAAAATAAAAATACTTGCAAGAGGCAAAGATTCACAGTTGCCAAGAAAATTTGGCATTTACTTTTCATTCCACTGACTCTTGGGCAAAACTTTTGAAACCGAATAACTTGATCGTTTTTCGGAAACGGGAACAGCTACCAATTCCGATTCCGCATGATCTGATCGAAATCGAAAACGGGAACAGGCCTGAAAGTTTTGTATATAGGGCTGGGGTAGAACTGTAGCTAAAAATAGACGCATGTGAACTAACTTTGTAATTCACAAACTTCTATTCACCGCTCTGCTTAGCTTATATAGGTAATTGCTAATAGCTGTTGGTGTGACAGCGGTTAAAATCTCACAGATGAGCCCGGAGGGATGCGGTCGAAACAGTCTGTCTGAGTTACCTTAATCTGTTGTGTCAGAATGTTTAAGATCTTTGTTGATTTCTGTTTGATTATTGAATTATAGTCAATCCTCGACCTTGAGACGGCTTACAACCACTTTGACTATATTTAAAGCTTATTTAGCTCATATAAAAAAAAATTCCATTATATATATCGAAAAATATATCGAAAAAATATCGTTTATCGATTTATTCTTAAACAAAAACACCGAGACGATATTGACAGTCCTAACCAGGGAGCAATCAAGGATTTACAACCTCTAAGCACCATATTTCCAAAGCTGAAAAAAATGCACATTTAAAGCTCGTTCTGGTAATTTGAAGTTTATAAACTCGATATAACATTTTTTTTTGGACCAAGGATGGATTGTAATAATCAACAGAAATTAACAAAGGTTTTTGTGCATACCCTCAGAAATAAGTCCGTTCAAAACCTATCGAAATCACTCTGGAACAAAGTCCTAATCTACAAAGCTATTCTGGCTCCGGTATGGAGATATGGCCTACAAATTTATGGAATCGCGGCGAAGTCTCACCTGAGAAAGATAAGAGTGGTCCAGGCGAAAATCCTTAGACGCATTACGGGAGCTGAATGGTACCTGAGAACCAGGGATATTGAAAAGAACCTTGGAGTTCCCATGGTTGGAGATGTTATCAACAAGCAGGCCTCCATTTACCTTGACTAGCTATCTCACCACCCCAACAAACTGGCTAAAAAATTGTTAAGAAGACGGAGAATCCAAGGTGTACGTCAAAGGAGAAGATTCAAGACAGTCTTACCCAAGGACCTGAAGTCACGGCGACTCTAGCTGGTCATTATTTACACCAAATTCTTACACTTTCTCACTTAATACCTACATTAAAACACTTATACATTATCGGTAAGCCCAAATGGACACTGCCAAGTACTGTTAAAACCCAATATCACACTAGCATAAGCGGCCAAAAAAGGGTAGCAGAAGGCTAGTTATTGAAGGATACTTTACCAATCAAAATTTTCGAAATAGAAAAAAAAAACCGAAATCAAGACCATTCGTTGACAAAAGTAGAGTAGTCCCGCATTTTCTTGAACAGTGTACTGCGGTGTCTTTTTAGGAAAGCATTTTAAACACCTTTGTTCGATCTTCATCAACGTTTTACGTTAGTAACATATTGTGCTCAACTTGGAAACATTTTACTGTCATTTTAGAAGCCCGAAAGGGCTTCTTTTAGAAACATATATGTAACGTTTTAAGACCACTTTGTACTCATTTTGGCAATAATCTGTTACATCTCGGGCTCATCTTGAGAACATTGCGGACTTATTTTGGGAACACAGTGTGTTCAATTTTCGATTATTTTTGGGCCATTTTTGGGAACATTCTGGTTATACTTTGTGACTCATTTTAAGACCTTTATGATATTCAAATTGGCACGTTTTAGCAGGTTAGAGGTCATCCCAGCAAGCAAAGTTCGGAACGCTCCTAATTATGTGTCTGAAACGAGCCGAGCTTAAGTGCGTTTTTGTGGTTAGCACATAAATTTGAGGGTTTTTGGAGCAAATTCAGTGCTGAGCTCATAAGAAGTACTTATGTCAGTGTTAACATTTTCGGAGTTGAAGTAGGCAGGAAATCTGAAATGTTGTTTTGGTTGAATGTTTGGCATTAAGTGCCTAGAAAAGTAACTTTTATGTGTTTTTAATGAGGTTTTTATAAGCTTCACTGGGAGGGAGAAAGCACTTATATCTGTGTCAGAAAAGAGTCAGAAATCTTCCACATAAAATGCGACCGTTTTCATAGTATAAATCGATCATTCCGGGCTCTTTATTGAGCACATTATGACGGTGAATGCTCATAAAAAAGCTTCAGAAAAGTGTCAGATCAAGCACATATTGATTGCTGGGATGTTATATTTTCACATACACAAAGGAGGCTGGTCAACTTTTCATGTATTTTAAGAGCATAGGTTTCCTCATGCCAGCATTGCTATATCTACTTGGGAATTCCAAAGCAGCATAAGTGCAAAAACCGACACCAGAACAAAAATTGTTCATGATTTCCAAACGTTTTTAGTGTGCTTGAAGAGTAGTTGCGTTCGTTTGTTGTTAAGTAGTGTGACCAGAGCATGGAGATACAAATTTGGACCGCAGTTTATTTCTTAGTGTATGGACCAGCAGTGGTTGCTCAGGCCTTCTGGCGTACTCATCTGTAAGCTTCAGTTGTGATAGCAGCTAGGCCATTTGCAAATTTCAGTTTATATCAGTGAGCTCGAAGAATTACAACTTGAGAACTGCAAGAATGCAAAATTTATAGAACAGCCGAAAGGTCTGCAATGATGGTTACATCGTTAAATCACAACAACGATATATCCGCTAACCCAAACGATATTGACAATCCTCACACCTAAGTCAGAGAAATCTCAAGGATTTACAGTCCCTAAGGGTCATACTTCCAAATCTGAGAACTTATTCACATTTCAAAATCGTTTTATAAAAATTGTTTTGTATAAATTCCTAATGATTATCTAACTCTTAGTCATACAATGATTCAAAACAGAGTAAGAACAAAACGTTCTAAATTCAATCACGATCATTTCTTCAATAAAGTTGTCATTAAATTTTGAAGTTCGGGGTTTTTGAATTCCCAGGAATACATTTTTTTAGCTTCCTTCAGATTTGGAGTTGTAAGGACTACAAATTCTTGATATAAGTTTGAAATTTTCTAAATTTTGAATCTATTTAAAAAGTTAAATTTCTGATACATTTCATTTGTCAGTGTGTCAATCAATTAGCATTCGATGACTTTGAAAATTTCTTAAATAAATTATAAATTAGGCAACAGCAGCAGGAAAGGCAACAGCAGCAGCAATTCATAAAGAAGATAAATGAACGGAAGCCCCAAGTTAACGAAACCAAAAAAAAAAAAAAACGAAGGAAGAAAGAAGGAGGCCCAAAACAGCAGAAGGCAACAAGCATCTCTCGACCCGTTCCAGCGGCGTGCAGTCAACAGTAAAAGTCAAATATTGTAATTATGCAAAATACATAATTTACTTTGAATTAACAGCTGAAAAGCTGAAAGCCAAAGAGGAAGGAAGCGGCAAAAAACACAGACAAAAAAACTACCAAGAATAAGAAGATGATATTGAAATTGCCCACAAAGAGAGCGCGCGCAAGAGATAAGAAACAGCAGGCAGGGGCGTTGCCCTAATGCCGCTTCAAGAAAACTGAAAACTGAAATAAAATTCAATTAAATTGCGCTTGGTTTGCAACGCTCGGCTGCCGGTCAACAGGTAACAACAGCAACAACAACAATAATGGAAACAAAAGGTAAGCGTCTGTCTTCCTGGTATGTGTTTGCGGTTTGTTCTTTTTTTTTCCAACTGTTTTGGCACCTGCCACAAGAGACCCAAAAGACGCGCACAGCCAACGAGTCAGCTGTGTCCTGGCCATGGCCAAAGGGGCAACACATCATTGAGGAACAGCCGGCTGCGATTGACATCCTGCAAAAGTAGGCGTGTCTACCTTCATTATTCACTTGCCCGCAAAATAACCCATAAAGAGTTGAGTGAAATATAGGAGGTACAGTGAGATCTCACTAATTGACTTTAGAAGGGGCTTCTTGGTATTCAAATTTGAACATTTACATAGAATTATATAGGAATAGGACGTCAGCACTCATTAGACCTTATGGATATATTCCTTAATTCGAAAATTCAATTTTTAAATCTAGTTAAATTATTTCATAAATTGTGAATATATTCACTTTTACACTTATTACACTCACAAAAAACCCTGTGCTTAATAAAAATACTAAATATATGGGCAAGCACATATTTTGAGAAGTCAATTTACATTATAATTAGTGAATTTATCATGAATAGAGTATGAATTTACTCATGACTATTGAAAAGGTTAATTTTTAATACCATTTCATAAAAAACAACATTTAGATTATGAACACATGTGCTTTTTACTCTAGAAATTGTAAATACATTCGTGTACGCACTCATTAGGCACTGGAATATACTTATGAGTGAAATAAAGAGTCACGGGAAATCGTGGGACCACAGCAAAGAATTTACTTATTTAATTGCAAACACATAAATATCCTACAAAATTGTAAATAAATTCATAAAGGCATCAAATAAACTCATAAACATTACACTTAATAATGAATACATTCAAGAATGCACTCATTAATTACATTAAGAAATAGGTACTCGTGTAACTGCAGAAAATAGCTTACTTCGTTAATTGTAAACACATAAATATGAATGCTCTAATTAAAATTAATACATTCAAGAAAGGGCTCAAAGGGTAAGAAAACATAAAATAGCTTACGTCTTACATTGGAAACACATAAATATGCATTCAAATTGTGAATACATTTATGAATGTCTTAAATAAACTCATATATATTAAGCTAAATAATAAATGCATTCAAATATTATTCTATTCCGGAAAGGATACTCCACAATAGACCATATATTTAGTCTATTAAGTATTGCCCGAAAATATATTGACAGTGGACGGAAACTATATGCTTTTTTTGTTGACTTCCGAGCAGCTTTTGATTCCATTGACAGAAGAGCACTCATTTACAAGTTAAGCAATATAGGCATCTCAAAGAAATTCATTCACATCAATCAGAGCATGTACAATGGCAACAAAGCAGCAGTATGGGATGGCAATATGCAATCGGAATGGTTCGGAATGGTAAGCCCTCTTCTCTTTTCGCTCTACATCAATGATATCCTTGAATGTCTCCCGGATGGGATCTTTATAAATCAGCACGAAGTGAAAGCTCTTTTGTACACGGATGATATTGTGGTGTTTGCAGAGTCTCCGGCTAAAATGCAAAAAATGATAAATGCGCTTCAGGCGTATTGCAAAACGTGGAGCCTTAAAGCGAACACGGAAAAGTCCAAGGTCCTAATTTTTAAGGAGGCACTGGAGGAGACTAGCCCAAAATGAAAACTGGCACCTAGAATCGACTGAGTTGGAAGTAGTCAAAACCTACAAATATCTGGGAATTTGGATATATCATAATGCGGAGTTTAAATATCATTTGCAAGAAAAGCTTAAGGATGCGAAGGTGGCTATTAACTATACATGGAATTCTCTACTAAGTAAAAAAAAATGTGCCAATCAGCACTAAGTATCAACTTTTTGAGGCAGCAGTTAGGTCCATAATCGTAGCACAAGTTTGGGGTATCATGGAATACGACGAGGTCGAGAGTCTGCTTCGATATTTCATTAAAAAGTTGTTTCGTCTGCCAAGCTTCACGCCTAACAGGATGCTCTATCTTGAAACTGGGTTATCTAAGCTACATATTTATACCACAGACATGCATTTTAGAAATGTTCAAAAAGTTTTCAGTATGCCAGACCATAGATTGCCCAACATATTGGCAAACGTCAGCAATTTTTTATCCAATGGGAAAACCTAGCTACCAAGCTATTACGCATGGAGTCTTTGCAAAATGGAAGCAGCTAACAAACAGACATGCGTTGAGGAGTCTCAGAGACAACAGAAAACAGTTTGTAAACTCATAAATATTCTTCTAATTTGTGAATACATTCATGCTTTAAATAAACTCATCAAAAATAGAGAACACATTCAAAAATGCACTTATTAATAACATAAAGAAACGAGTAATCGTCAGACAGCAGAAAATAGCTAACTTCGTTAATTGTAAACACATAAATATGCTTTTAACTTTTGAATACATTCATGAATGCTCTAAATAAACTCATAAATATTATTCTTTATAATGAATAAATTCATGAATGCACAGGTTAATAACACAAATAAAAGGTTATTCGTCAGACAATAGCATAGAATTTTTTTTTAATAGTGAATGTTAACAGGCTCAAACGGTCGAGATTTGATTATTGTTCAATAATCAACCAGAAAATTCAACAGAGAATACATATGAACATGAACAGTAGCTGTGGCTGTGTAGACGGCCGTTTCGGCTGCCGCTATGGCAAAGACTTCATCAGTACACTTTCAGTCGCTATTTATATTACCCAGTCGGCGAATAACGAGTTGAGAATTCCAAGTGCATAAATTGCACGAACTTTGAACTAGCTTTAAGAATCGCTCTTTAGAGAAGGTACAGTGGTGCTCATAGACTTAAGCCACTGCCACTACCATAAACTGTTTTCTTAATAACTTTTTTGAACATATTTATTTCGACCTGAAATTTTTACATTTTGCAACACTGTTATTTAAGCAGCTGATCATAGTAAAAAATGACAAGTAGAAATTGGGGGTTCCCAAAAAATTGACTAAATGTCAAAAAGGAGTATTGCGTTCTGCTCATATACTTAAGCCACCTTGAGCTAAAATCGTCAAACTTGTGTTTTTTCCGGGAAAGTTGTGCTAGTTATTTTCTAAACTAAAATATTGAATACTAAATACGTTTCCCAAAACAATTTGACCGCTATGGCTAAAAATAAAAATACAAGTCCGGCCGAAAGAAAGCTAATATGGGAATATTACGAAAAAAACACAAGTATTCTACAAATTTGTAAGACTTTACATTTTTCGCGTGGCAAAGTTAGAAATGCCATTGCATTTTATAAGAAACATGGAACCTGGGAAAATATTCCACGTGAAAAGCCCAGAAAAACCACTTTAAACGACGATAGACGGATTGCCAAAATCAGTAAAGCCGAGCCGTTCTTGACTTCGACGCAAATCAGAGGTCAAATGGTGGCAGATTATGGCGTGAATGTGTCAGCTCAGACCATAAGAAGACGGCTAAATGAATTCGGGTTATATGGACGCATTGCCAAAAAAAAAACCATTGCTGTCCATTAAAAATGTATGTTAAAAAGCGCCTTCAATTAGCCACAGAGCATATTCAAAAAGGTCCCAATGTTTGGAACATGATTGTTTGGAGCGACGAATCCAAGTTTAATGTCTTTGGGAGTGATGGTAAACCATATGTACGACGTCCTCCCAACAAACAATTGGACCCCAAGTACACGAAGAAGACCGTTAAACATGGTGGCGCTTCGATTATGGTCTGGGGCTGTTTCACCGCATCGGGCGTAGGTCCCCTAGGGCATTATGAACGGCGAAATGTACAGGGACATCCTTATTAACAATTTATCTGGAGAACATGCCGATAATTTGCCACTTGCCTGGATATTTAAACAGGACAACGACCCGAAACATACCAGCAAGATAGTCAAGTAGTGGCTTAACCAAGAGGCAATCAATGTTTTGCAATGACCACCGCAGAGCCCCGACTTGAACCCTATAGAGAACTTGTGGGGAATTCTTAAACAAGTCGTTGGCCAAAAAAACCAGCAAATAAAAACGATTTGTGGCGAATTTTGCAAGAAAAGTGGAAGAAAATCACCCCTCAACAGTGCGCACGTCTTGTGGATTCAATGCCAAAGCGTTGCTCCGCTGTTCTTAAGCAGAAAGGTCATCCCACTCAATATTAAAGTAAATTTAGTAAAAAAATATAAGGAATATTGGGCAAATTTTAACTTTTTCAACCATTTTTTCCAGGTGGCTTAAGTATGTGAGCAGGACATTTTGGAGATGGTCTCAGATTTTTTAAGTTTTTCGTTAAATATATATTTTTTTAACTTGGTTATTCTTCTATTAGAACACTGATATTTAGAACTAATGGGACACAAAAAATTCGAGCAGTGAAATAAAAACTTTTCTTAATTTTCGTTTAAATTCTTGGTTGAAGTCTTGTGGCTTAAGTCTATGAGCACCACTGTATATTCTCTGTTGAATTTTCTGGTTGATTATTGAATTACAATCCAACCTCGACCTTGAGCCTGCTAACATTCACTTTGACTACAATCAAAACAGGCCTTTAAACCCATATTTTTTTAAATATTGTAAACACATAAATATGCTTTCAAATTGTAAATACATTCATGAATGCTCTAAATAAACTCACAAATATTATTCTTAATCATGAATACATTCAAAATGCACTTAATAATAACATCAAGAAACAGGTATTCGTGAGAAAATAGCAATGAATTTACTTCTTATACTGAAAACACATTAAGAATCTTCCAAATTGTGAAAGCATGAATGAATGCTTTAACATTCAAGAAAGGATATTCGTGAGAAAACATAAAATAGTTTACTTCCTACATTGTAAAAACATTGTATTGTGAATACATTCATGAAAGCTTTAAATAAACTCATAAATAGTATGCTTAATAATGAATACATTCAAAATGCACTCATTTATAACATAAAGAACGGGTACACGTAGGACAACAGCAAGATATTTCCTTAGTTTAGTTTACTTCTTAAATTGTAATCACATAAATATGCTCCCAAATTGTGAATACATAAAAAGAAACTCATAAAATTAATACTAAATGGAGCATAAAATCAAGAATGCACTCATTAAAACTTTTTATTCACATTTTACTCACACACACACACACACATTGGCATACTCAAGTGAGCATTTGCCAATGAGTTGATTGATTAATTACCACCCCTCCCTTTTTCACTCAATCTCTTCCTCCAGATAACGTTTCTCCTTTGACAGGATTGACAGACAGGTGCGAAATGAAATTAAGCGAATTGAAGCGAATGAGTGAATCTTGAAGAAGTGAATGCATGAACTGTTAGATGAGCTTAAACAGGAGTAGGTTAAGAAATACATATGAATGTATGGATGTGTATTTAAACATAAACAACAACAAGAATTAACAACATTGAGAAGAACAACAACAACACAGAGAGACACAAGAGTCTTGTGACAAGACGTAGAAATTGATGAGAATACTCACACCACAGTTCTCACACTAACTCCCTCTCTCTCTCTCTTTCTCCCACTCTTTATCTTCCTTCGTTCCCCCTGTCAAGCGGCGTTTTGCTTTTTCTTGTTTTTGATTAAGTTTAGTTGAATTTTAGTTTTTCGTGTTTTTTAGATTTTAGTTTTATGTTTTTATTGAGGCTATAAAATAGTTGAACAAATCAGCTTTTGTTTGTTTGTAAGTGTATTTAGTAATGTGTGTGTGTGTGTGTGTCTGTGTTGTCTGTGAGAGTAGCCTGCAAAAAAAGTCTGTCTGACTCTGGCTTAAAGGTTTATATTTATTCATTGTTGTTGTTGTAACAAAAACAAAAACGCATTCAAATTGCGCCTCACCACCAACAACTCGGTCTGCCAATCAAATTAACACATTTCAATTAGCATTTAAACATTTTGCATAATACGAGGAGGAGGCCAACTCGTCAACTCGTCTGAAACTAATGAAATTTAATAGTTGTCATCTGAATTTCGTATAAGTTAGAAAAAAAAAAGAAACAAACACACACATTAATATGTATTATATGGAAATGTGCATCCATAATCAACTGAATTATATTCAAATTGATCAAGTGGAACATGATACATCATACACACCAAAGCTACAATAAATGATACTAACATTTTCATATATAGACCCTAATTTTGACGTGTGTCCCACATAAAAACGGAACTTTTACAAAATCTACCAGTGGCATGGAAAAACCAGATGAATTTTGCTTAAAATTGAATATATTCGAAACTTCCACCGGGACACCAAAACCAGTTTTCTTTTTTTTTTTTTCTTTTTATTGCTCTTTGCAGTTCTCAATTGTTTAAGCTGGATTGATTAGTGTTGTAAATGTTGTTCTTATAACTGTTCACTTTCTTTTTCAAAGACAATCACTTCTGTGTTCACTTTTATTGTTTTTTCAGTTTTTTTGCTGTTCAGTGTTGGTTAAATTGTTTGAATCTGGATGTTCCAATTGTTCACCAGTTCTGCACCTGGGCATTGACGATTACGATCTCAAACTAATTTTAATCTTTCGTCGCTGGTCACCTGCGGAATGTTGCCTATTAAGCCTCTAAATCTAATCTTTTGCCCCGCCAGCTTGTTGGCGTATAACCGCATCAAATTGAGAACTAGTCACGAAAACTCGCCGAACAACTAAATAAAGAACTGACAATCACGAACAATGATGACAAGAACAAATGAACAACTCTGACGAATAAAGCAACTCACAAAACAAGAGCGATGACAGCACAACTGAACAATAAACAAGAACAAGTGAACAACTAAAAAGAACAACTGAACAACTTTAGTGACAGCCAATTTTTTCACTCACTCATGAACAACCCAACACCGATTGCATGGAGAGACAGTAAACGATTACAACGCGAAAATTGAATGGGAACATTCATGAAACAGTACTGTATAGGCATCCAGCTCTTTTTGGTGCATCAATGCTTAAGTTGTTTACAGTTGTGAACAAAAGTAACTGTTTGGGACCTCGAGCCAGCTAAACTCGCTACTAATTAAACATTAGAAAGGTCGCTTATAAACAACGAGTCGGAATAAACACTTTTAAGTGTTGAGCAGCGGCTTCTCAAAAATGTAAGAAGAAAAATTTTTTGATAATCCATATTCAACAGTTCTTTTTGCTGTTCAGCAACAAGTAAGCTTAAAACTAAAATTTCTTAAAATTACTATCAATACACTTTAGTCTTCTATTTTGAGCAGGCATTCGCTCATTAATTTCGGGTTCTGTTTTCATCGATTAACTTAAGAAAAAAAACTTTACGATACTAAGTCAAAATCTTTGAAACACGTCTAATCAAAAATTTAAAGCCTCATCATCACAGGTAACAGTGGCCTTACAGTCGGTAACGGCCTCACCAATCCAATACTTGTATGATTCCACCCAATCATGATAGTAAAATTTAACAATCGCAATCGGAATACTTACCAGGTAAAATCGCCTAAACAGTAATCGTAATCGATCGGATGCCCCATATTCTCTCCAGGCAAGCACTGCTTGATAGCCATCTAAAGACAAATCGGTCAGCAAACCTAACTAACCCAAAGTAAAGGTAAATGCTTAAAGTCAGCTTTGAGCAAGCCCTTCCATTACTCCCGAAACGGCGCAACGCATTTAAATTTGCCACGTCACCGCACACAAGCCAGACAGAATGACAAGCCTCGCTTCAAAACGAAACAACAACAAATCTATTGCGTATTGGGCTTGTGTGCTGCCGCTTCTTTGTTTTTTCTCCTTTTTTGTTACGCTCCCATTCCCTCACACTTTTATTTAACCCTCTAATTTTTCGCACAAGAGAAAGGGACCTACAGTTTAACGCCAAATCCGAACGGCAGTTTGAGAAGCTTTTCATGGCTAATTACTGCAATGCTGGCGCCAACAGCAAAGAGGTGTGACCGGGTGTAAAGTTTATTCAAAGAAAAAAACTTTTCATTAGATGTTCCGAGGCGGGATCGAACCTACGACCTCATGCACAGCGGTCGCGCACACTAGCCGCTGAGCCACCCGGCCACTTAAAGTAGCAAAAATTTTACAATTTTGATAAACTGAACAATAACTTTTTTTAAATTTAAAAAAATTTGTTGCTACTTAAATAGCTGCATTGTAAATCTCAAAAATCAGTGTCAAAGCAAAATCAAAATTCTAAAAAAGGAAAAGAGGAAAAGGAACGGGACAGAATGTTCTAGAAGGCAGTGGGCGCATGGATATTGCACTTTGGAAAGCGGCAGACAAGAGAGGACGATGGAGACGGGCGTCGAACGATCGCTTGTTGATAGGCAGCAGGTCGGCAGCGATAAGCGGTTATAACGGAAGAAGGACTAATGGATGAGAAGCGGAAAGGTCTCTAAAACCCGTAGCTGACAGCGAGGTGGCAGTCAGTGTAAAACGGAGACTTCAACGAGTGCGAGTACGAAAGTAACGGGTCGAGAGCATATCAGTGTCATCCAGCGGTCACCCAGAGGATTCGAAGGACGTCAAAGGAGCCGGAAAGCGGTATAGCAGAAAAGTATAATAGTGCTAAGTGGCCAGGAGACAAGGGAGGTTGGACATACGGCAAGACGGCGAACTGTTAAGAGGAACGACGGATGTCCCCTATTGTCGAGCGAAAGCCTAACCAGTATATTCCTTGTATAAATCGTAGAAACAACTGCTGAACGCAAGGGAAAAGGTTGGCAAGTCAAAAGCCAACGAGATTCCTAGTCAGCGAAAGTAGTGTTACGACGAGGAGCCGAGCCTTGTGATGAACAAGGAGGCCAGATAGATATAAGTATACTAGAAAATAGCTAAGTACCTCATAAGTGAGAAACGGAAATTATACGTGCCATATCATTGAAACCACATATTTGATTTGTTATTTGGGACAACAATAAATTTGTTGAGGCGAGCCCCGACACTTCTCGAGTCTAGCTTTTGGGTAGTTTTGAGCAAAGGAGAGACTCGTTACAACTGGCCTTACATTTGAAGACTCCTCAAAGAACTGAACCGAACCGATCCGAACCGTTTTGTTTTGTGGATTTCGGTTCGGTTTAGTTTTTCTGTAAGGATTCCTTTTGTTTTGGTTCGGTTCAGTTTGCGTTCCCCGTAAAAATTCTCTGAAAAATTCGATTCCTCGCTTTAATTATTAGGCATTTTAAATTTGAATTAGAAATTTCACAGTTTTTATACTCTGTACCAAAGGTACATAGAGTATAATAAGTTTGTGCAAAAGTATGTAACAGCCAGAAGGAAGCATCTCTGACCCCATAAAGTATATATATTCTTGATCAGCATCAACAGTCGGCATCAACAGTGTCTGTCCGTATGAACGCACAGATCTCAGAGATGGTAAGAGATAGAGGTTTGACATGTATGGGACTTATGCTTCTTATATTTGCAGGCAGATCAAGTTTATTTTCAATTTTTGCCACGCCCCCGCAAATTGGAAAAAAACGTAATATCTACCACAGTTTTATAGATAGAAGGTTCGTTCCTATTTAGTAATCAGGATTATTTATCGATCCGCCAAAGGAATGGTAAAGATCGGATGAACGGTAGTAAAGATATGAGCAATCGAAAATTCAATATATCTGGGCTGCTCCTGCAGCAACAAAACACATACATATGTATGTAGATGTATGTATATATGAGCAACGACTACACAGCAAAGTGATAGCCAACAATATTTTAAGACAAATTTTTATTTAACGATTCATATTGGATCGTTGTGGGTGTGATTAAACCTGCAAATATATTGTCTGAGTAATTCCAACAACGAAGTCCTATACAAAACCTAACAGCTATGGCTAGCTCATTATTCTTGCAGCTAACTGGGACGCTCTCATTTTCCCCCTTTCCTTTCCCACATACACAATATTGAGAGAGAGAAATTAGAGATGGTCGCGGGACAAATATATCGCCCGATACCCATCTGACTACTAAGACGAGGATTGTTTAAATTGCAAATAATATAAAAATAGTCTAGTTCTTTAATTCTAACATAATATCAAGCAATCACAATGATGCTAAGTCGTTCTGGTCACTCCGGAGTCCCGCGTAGTTTTCGATGTACGCCCATCTCTAGCTCTGGCAAATGCAAAGGTTTTTTTTGCCTGCGGCACGTGCCAATTTTCTCTCTCTCTCTCTTAATTATACTCTGCACCAAAGGTACATAGAGTATTAAGTTTATGCAAAAGTATGTAACAGCACCTTAAATGATAAGTATTTAAGCAACTCAAGTCGACTCGTAGGTCTTTATTCATATATCGACCTCATTGCTATTGCAATGGCCTCCTCGCGGTGTTCCCTGGATACCGATTTTATATAATATAATCGGGAGCAAATGCGAGCGGCGACCCCAACTGGTACAGAGAATAATATAGTCGGGCTTGACCGAATTTCTTCCTTGTTAAGCTTACTTTTCCCTATCAACCAGAAAAAGTGTGACCAACCTCATCAATAATTTTAAATAATTTTCCTTAAACTTAGTACACCTGAGCGCAAAATCCCGTGTGAACAAGATACCACCCTTCAACAGCAAAATACCACCAAATAACAAACGTTCATAAAGCTGAGTTTTGCTGACATCTAAATCTAGTTGAAAGTGTTTAATAAATAATATGAAAATGAGCAAATGTCCGATGAGTATGTGCGTATATATATATATATATATTAGAACTGAGCGGAAAGACTACAAATCATTAACTATAGCACTCTGACGCCCTTTTATATACTAAGTCTGTACCAAAGGCACACATCAAGATGGGCCTCGAGCTGCAATTCAAATTATGGTTTTTGTACTTGTCCATGGATTAAGTAAGGATCACAAAGATCTATGAATGGAATTACCAATGCGAGTATTCTAAATGGCTTATCAAACTTTTCGTTGCAATTGTTAAATTGCACCTCGCTAACTCACACTAAACCAAGAGTTTCAATGCATTTAAAATAATGATGGAAGAAAAAGTCAAATAGTTAGGCCTACATGCATAACTTTTGCGACAGGGAACAAGTAGTTCTCTTGGGCATTTCAAAAAAGATCCTAAATGATCATTAAATGCATTCCCTCTGCTTTCATACTTGAATATTTGATGTCAAGGCAACTTATATTTTGGATGCTTCATTTGAATGAGAGATTGGCGAGGCGTTACACAGTTGGCAAATATTGGTTAAGATGGGTTTTATGGCCCAGCTACAACAACAACAACAACAACAACCATAAACAGCCGCACTATTAGCTAATAACTAATCAAAATTAAAAGCGTAACTTAACCAAAACAAAACAACAAAAAAAAAAGGTTAAGTATACAAACATTTAAAAAATGGCAATCCAAAATTTATCCACATGGTAAAATGTTCATGCATTTTTTTTTTTTTTTGTTTTTGGGTGTTTTTGCTGGGCGCGGGGCAAATTGTTAAGTTTTTATTATCACATGGCTTTTTCGGTTTTTGATTTGTTTATTTAGCTCAGTTTGTGTCGTGTTAGCTGTTGTTTATCTAGTTGTTATTGTCAATTCGGGGAGAAGAGAAGATGATCTTCCCCCGCACACACACACACACACACGCACATAAAACGATCCACTACACCCACGGCCAAGTCACGACTGATGAAGCAGGAGACGAATCAAATTAGTCTGTCAATACTATAAGTAAGAAGGAAGGAGGAGGTGGAGGTGGAATGCAACGATTTCCCCCCTCCAACTCTTGATTGATATGTCTATAGATACTTAAGTGAAATTTCTGAAAGATTTCTGCTGCCCACCACTTTAAAACCACTCACAAGTCTCAGCTTTTTTTAAAGCCAGTTACTTTCTATGAAGAACTAACAAAAAAAAAAAAAACAAACACAAAATAAATAACAATAAAAAACAAGAAACATGTTTCGACTAAGCGACGGTTCGTCGATTTGCTGGTACGACGGCTTCCGGTTTCGCTTCGCGAGTGAGTTCAGTTCATTATTTGTGCTCTGTGGCTCTCGGGCGGGGGGTACCTCCATACATAGTTGAAGTAACATTTGATGGGCAGAGGCGGGACGGGACGGCCGGCAGCGAATTAACATATACGAAACTATGCGATAAAGCGTGGACTTGGATAGCAGCAATAAGCGAACGAATGCTCGTAATACTTATAATAAGCGAAGCTGTCGACGACGACGACGACGACTACGACGCGCCGCTATGCGAAGGTCACAAGTGAAACAAACCGGCAACAACAACAAGAACTCATGCCCCCTGCTCCTACCCAAGACCTGCGATAACAAGAAATATGTAAAAATGTAAGCGGTAAAAGTGCAGAGATTCCAATGAATCAATTTTTAAAGATTTGACTTGCAATGCTCGCTGTGAGAGAAGCGTTCTCTCTCTCTCACTCTTTCGATAAACTATCGCAGGACAAGCTATGCATCAGGTGGCAACGCTATGACCATTTCGATACTTGAGTCAAAACAAACTATTGTTGAAATCTCTTAAGAATTTCGTATAAACGTTTGCATTTCAATTTAAAATTTTTTACCTTTATAAGAAAAGTGATAAGTATATCTTCGGTTGCTAGATTAGATGGTGAATATTTAGCGATTTGGACCTACTACCTAAATCTACTTGGCTTGGAACTGTCTCTTAATTCGCTCAACTTTTGTCATCTGATCTTGAAGCCTAGCATTTTGGAGGCACTTCACAAATAAATGAAAGCAGTTTTAGTTTGACATACAAGCGTTTACCCCCAATAGTTTTATTTCATTTCAATACACTGGGAGAAGAATCAAGACATTTTGTACTTTAATCAAGTATTTTCGGTTTGAAAACTTCAAATCTTCATTTAAGTACGCAATAAAAACAATTTATTCTTTATTTCAATACCGATTTGAGTATGGGAACTTTTAGAGCCTTACTTTTGTCGTAGATTAAAAATAGGGGAAGTTAACTTCGGCTCGGCCGAACTAACTAAGACTTCTTTTCGGATATTACTTTTCTTAGGGAGCTATACTACTTAGGGAGATGTCCGATTTCGACTAAACTTAGTGGAATCATGGAATAGCATAACAAACTAAAAATTACGAAATTTGGAGGCGATAATAAACTCTGGTGCAAAATGAGAGAAAATAGATAACAAACCTCAACACTCTCCATGCAAAAATTAATCGTAATGTTTTATTTTCGTTTTGTGCCTGGTGCATAATTATGGCCGCACAGCTTAATATCTTATTTTGTGTTTGGATTCCGGTGATTTTCTTGATAGTTACTTGGTTAAGTAACTATTTCTAACTCCATAATAAATATGCCAAGTGGACCAGTGCTTTCTGATGTCGAGAAAGGTCAAATTCTGGCGCTCAAAAATGAGAATTGCTCATTTCGAGAAATTGCCAGAAAAATTGGTCGCTCTGACAAAGTTGTGAGGAATTTTTGAAAAAATCAAAATGAACATGGGAAAAAAACCCGGAGGACGTAAGCCGAAGATAAGTCAGCGTGACCAGCGCCGTATTGTGAGTGCTGCAAGTAATTCAGTAAAGACCGCTAATGAGTTAGCGGCTTAATGTGGCCTAAAAGTGTCCCGCTGTACCGTTGCAAGGGCTTTAAAAAAATCTGAGACCATTGTGCGATAAAAAATGAAGATGGCTTCAGATTACTGGAGCGCCATAAAGAAGCCCAAACAAAATACGCCAGGAATAACATGGCAAATGACTGGACAAAGATAAAAAGTTTTTATGGAATACTTATTTATCTTTCAAGATCATTTTCTCGGATGAAAAAAAGTTTAATTTAGACGATCCTGATGGATTTTCGCACTATTGGAGGGACTTAAGGAAGGAACCCCTATACTTTTCAAAGAGAAATTTCGCAGGAGGATCTTTGATGGTTTGGACTGCGTTCTGCGAGTCTGAATGCTTGGAGCTGGCATTTCCAAGCACTCATATGAACTCCAGGGAATACGTGCAAATATTGTATATGAACTTGTGGCCTTTTCTTCGCGGTCGCTGGCGTTAAAAGTTAATTTTTCAAGAGGACAACGCATCAATACACGTCTGCCGTGAGACGCGTTCTTGGCTTGAAGGCAATAATGTTGGCTTTTGAAGTGGCCCGCGTTCCCCCGGACGTGAATCCAATAGAAAATTTGAGGGCGTTGCTGGTCCGAAGGATTTATGCTATGAACACCAAGTACAACAGTATTATGGAGTTCAAATTGGCAGTTTCTAAGGAATAGAAGAACTTTCCCAAGCGATTTAAAAATTCTCGTAGGCAGTATGCCGAATTAGTGCAAAGGGAGGATACACTCATTATTAAACTAAATAAAAATATGTTAATAAGTTAACATGTTTCTTTAGTTTTTTGATTTAGTGAAGTGCGGCCATAATTATGCACCAAGCACAAAACGAATATGAGACATAATGGTTAATTTTTGCATGGAGAGCGTTGATTTTTGTCATCTATTTTACCTCATTTTTAACGCTCTTTCAAACGGTAATCCCAAATTTTTTATAGCTCCACTCTTTCTATGCGTACACTGAAAAAACTAGGTGCGGCCATAATTTTGCACCAGAGTTTATATAAAACAAAAAAGTTTTTCTCAATAGAACTTCTTTATCGACTGATCATTCGTATGGCTAGAAAGATGCTAAAAGATGAGATTAGAGCGAGAGTGCTTCCTCCAGTTGTGCGACTCCGCTGACCACAACCTTGGGGGTCAGGCCTACAAAATAGTCGTTAAACGACTCTACGCCAATAAACAGGCAGCTGAAAAAGATTGTTGAAAATCTCTTTCCGACTCGCTTGTCTCAATTACCCATGCACCCTTATATTTTCACCCCAAATACTATAGAGGAGATAACGGAATCAGAAATACTGGCGGCAGCGATGAACCTTCAGCCCAATAAAGCACCCGGACCGGATGGTGTTCCGAACCGAGCTGTAAAACTAGCCATGACACTGCATCCAGCACAGTTTGTGGATATTTTCAATGAGTGTTTGCGAGAAGGAATTTTTCCAACCATTTGGAAAAAACAGCTACTTATACTTTTTCCTAAACCAAGAAGCCAACCAAGCGACCCACCGTCCTATAGACCAATCTGCCTTCTCGATATGGTCGGTAAGGTACTGGAGAAGCTCGATGAGGCCATCAGTGGAGCAGGTGGGCTTTCGCCAAATCAGTTTGGTTTTAGAAAGGCCAAGTCAACAGTGGATGCGATTGACAAGGTGGTTACAATTGCACGCAGTGCTATTAAGGGCTCTAGCTGGAAACCAGGATCTAAGAAGTACTGTCTTGTGGTCACCCTAGACGTGAAAAATGCGTTTAACAGCGCAGACTGGAACAGAATCCTAAGCGCTTTAGGTGAATTTGGTGTTCCGTCGTACCTCCAGGCAATCATCAGGTCGTACTTCAGTGGTAGAGTCCTTACGTACCCCACGTCAGAGGGGAACAAAACCCACGTGGTTTCTGCTGGGGTTCCACAAGGCTCCGTGCTTGGACCTGTTTTATGGAACGCCATGATGGGGTCATCCGACTCTCTCTCCCTCCAAGAGTGCATTTAGTGGGCTTTGCTGATGATGTGAGGCGTGCAATTCTGGCATTGAGCGCATCCACCAGTGGCTTAGCTCGGCGGGTCTCGAGCTTGCGGCGCAAAAGACAGAGGCAGTTCTAATTAGCAGTCGGAAAAAGGTGGAGTCAGCCTGGGTCAGAGACAATGGAACCGCAATAAACTCCAAAAGAGCCATTAAATACCTTGGAGTAAAGCTGAACACCAGGCTATGCTTCCGAGAACATCTGGCTTACGTCGGAGAGAAGGCAGCAAAGTCAAGCAGCGCCTTAGCTAGGATCATGCTAAACACGCGCGGTCCTAAACAGGGGCGAAGAAGACTTTTGGCGAGTGTAACTAAGGCCACGATCTTATACGCGGCGCCAATCTGGCACAGGTCCATGGTTTACTCTAGCTACATAAAATGCGTCTGTGGGGCGTACCGTCTAAGTGCGCTTAGAGTTACTTCTGCGTATCGTACGGTGTCGGAAGATGCTGCTTTGGTCATTGCCGGGATGATTCCACTTAACGAGCTGGCCACAGAAGCAAACGAGTGGTACCGGGCTTCACGGTTGAGTGCCTCAAGTCAACCATACAGTGGTACACAGCAGCAGGAAGCGAGGCAGCGGAGCATCGAGAAGTGGCAACAGCGTTGGGACCAATCCACGAAGGGTCGCTGGACCCATAGCCTAATCGCGAGATTGCCACCATGGCTGTCTAGGAAACATGGTGAGGTGAACTTTCACCTAATTCAGCTCCTTAGTGGACATGGCTGTTTTAGGAGTTACCTAAAAAGATTCGGCCATGATGATAGCGAGGAGTGCATTTGCTACGAAGAAGGACCGAGTGTGTAAGGTTTCACACCGAGAGGGCGGAATTATCCAGGGCGATGGGCGGAGTTATAGCCGAAGATACTTTAGTCCCTTACATGCTGATGTCGGAGGGAAACTGGGAGGCAGCGTGTGACTTCGCAGCTAACATTATGGCAACTCTGCGGAGACTGGGCTTGCAGCGTAGAATCAAGGAGTAGGTGGGTCATCAAATCTGCGAAGCAATGCCTTGCGGCCGTACCGCAGGTTTTAGATGTTCTGTCAAGCTTTCCGTGATTTCATGTTGTCCCAAAGTGCTTATTTATAAATAGTAGTTGTTAAATAAAGAATTAAAAAAAAAAACTATATAGATGTCCGATTTCGACCAAACTAAGTGGGATCATGGGAAAGAATAGCAAACTAAGAAATATGAAGTTTGAAGGCGTTTCCATTGAAAACAGAAAGGTTTTTCTCACTAAAACTAGTTTTTCGACCGATCGTTCCTATGACAGCTATATGCTATGGTCATCCGATCCGCCCGGTTCCGACAAATGTGCAGCGTAATTGAACTAAAAGACTTCGTGCAAAGTTTAGTGAAGATAGCTTTCAAACTGACGGAGGAGATAGCATAGAAACAGACGGACAGGGCTCAATCAACTCAGCTCGTCGTGCTGATCAAGAATATATATACTTTATGTGGTCGGAGATGCTTCCTTCAATGCGTTACAAACATCCGGACAATTTTATAATACCCTCTGCAAGGGTATAAAGATATTAATTAATATCTAGTCCAAATAGATTCTAATTGATCTAAATGGGGCCAAAAACATGAAAATATGCTTCCTGGCGAACTCTGGCCTACTGAACAGTTTATTTTGCTTCCCTCAAATATGCTTTGATTTCCGTAAAAAAAGATATAAAAATATATATTTTTTTATGAAATACTTTATGCCTATCGACTTCTTTTAAAGTCGAACAAAACATTTCCATAGCACATTTACCTAGCCGATAATTGCAATTCTCTTAAGTTTTCAAAGCTCATATTAAATATTTTATCTTTACCAGTTTGAAAAACTACCAAAACAGCCCACGTGCTGTTTACATTTGATGAAACGATGAGGCAATCGAGTACTAAGTACTCTCTTTCTTTCAGTAGTGGTGCTGGGTCTTATCCTTCACACACACACACACACATACGCACGCACACACCTTTGCCTGCTACTTATTTAGCATCTGCGCCGGGTGTTACTCCACAGACGGCGACGGCAAAGGCAGCCTCAACTCAATGTCAATAAGAAGCGGCGGCTGTTGCCACTCGGTCAGTCAGTCAGTCAGCCAGTCATTCATTCTGCCTGCCTGCCTGCCTGCCTGTGCACGCGCTCAGGACGTGTGCACGCACACAAGGAAGCAACAGTTCTCTTCCTTATCCTTTGGCATTGCACTTAAGCCGGTCGCTAATGTTTGAGTCCGTTTACCGTTTGCTTTTGTTGTTATTCGTCTACCTGCCCAGCGCTTGAGTAAAGCCTTCTCGAGTGTCACATGTGGCGTATGCGTAATTGAGAAATATTTTATTTATCTCCCTACACTCCCTCCTCGCTCTCTATCTCTATCTCTCTTCGATTTGTTGTTGTTTTTCTGTTATGACGCAGAATGATGAAATTAGAAATATGAACAAAGAAATAGTTTTCATTTCCTTAATTTTGGCTAAATTTAAGGGTTGGTTGGCGACCAGCTGGTTGCTGCTTAAGGGTTTCTTTGGCACAAAACTCGTTCGTATGTTTGCTGGCGACGCACTTTGAAATGTCCTTGAGCCTGGCAGTTGTTGTTGTTGTTGTCTTTTTGGCACTGCCCTAGGCCGAGTTTTTCAATCATCTGTGGGAATATTTTCGCAACTCAACTCGCTCATAAATAAACATGAGCACACATATGCTCTCGCTCTCTGTCTGCCTCTCTGACCATATAGATCCGCGACATATCTGTGGCAACAACAAAAAATGCAATTAACTGTTTTGCTTTTGCTGCGCAATTGAATGCCACCAACGGGCAAGGCGTCGTGGGGGTAAAAGAAGAGAAAAAAAAAATAATTCATAGCCGAGCACACGTCAATTCTATCTCCATATATGGCCAGGTTGGCCATACTCAATTTAGATATCATCTTAAGTTGACTAAACACACATTTGCATTTCGATTGGCATAATTATATGCAATAGCAACAATTTCGCAGAAGGCATGGCAATGCAATAAGGGTACGCAATGTGAAATATGGAAAAGTGAGAAGCAACAGGCTGTCATTTTTTGAAATGGCCAAAAGGGTAACATTTACCTCGAATATGAGGAAAATCAAGATAGATTTTGGTCAAAAAGGAAGAGAAATGCAAAATTCTTAAGATTTGATTATATTCTTAGTCAAGATGAAGCAAACGTCTTGAAGTTTTTTTCAGCAGGCAAGAGAAAAGGGTGAGATTCTACACCTGCGTTTATAAGTCTATTCATTATACCCTGTTCCCATTGAAAATGGGAAAAGGGGGATCATGAAGTTGTGCAAAAGTATGTAACAGGTAGAAGGAAGCATTTGCGACCCTGTAAAGTATATATATTCTTGATCAGCATCAACAGCCGAGTCGATTTAGCCGTCCGTCCGTCTGTCCGTATGAACGCGTGTTTCTCAGAGACTATAAGAGCTAGAGCCACAAATTTTTGCATGTAGATAGGTGTATACCCGATTCAAAACGAGTTTGTTTCAGATTTGGAAAATTCCTCCCCCTCCCCCATTTAAGCGCAAAAAACTGTCAGAGCCACAATTTTTAAGATAGACCAAACTTTTCATATATCAAGTAAGGCCCAATATCTATCTATTCTGAAAAGATCAAAAAGATCGGACAATAAACACCGAAGTTATATACGAACTTCGGCCGCATGCCATGCGTTTGTGTGTATGTTGGAGTGTGTGTATGTGTGAGTGTGTGTGTATGTAGAGGAAAACACACGAAATCAAGGGAACAGGGTATTTTGTAGTCGGGGCACTCGACTGCAGCTCCCTTACTTGTTTTCTCTTGAATTTTCCGCCTACTAAGGAAACTTCATGAAGTTTGTTTCATCGTGTAAATCCCAACTTATTCTATCTACCAGGTATAAAGTTGGTTCTCTCCTTCGATTTTTATATCCACATTGATGCATTTTTTTCCATTAATAATTATCCGTAAGAAATCTGACCAGGCTACTTTAATTAACCTTGGCTTAGAAAGGAGAAACATGAGTTTAAGGGGTTTTTTATAGCTTATAGCAGCGATGGTCATGCCTGGCCCTCAGGAGCCGAGCACAACACGCTATTTAATCTGACTTGAGAGAGCAAACAGCGCGCTGTTGGTTTTCAGTCGCAGGCTAGCAGTCGATGAGGGCACGCCAGAGCAAGTTTGCGTCGTTTAATTTTCGCACACCGCTCTCACTCTTTGGTCTCACTCTTCTTGACAAAACCTGGCTTATAGGCAGATGGAAAAATTTATATATAAAAAACAAGAAAGTCGGTCAAGCTCGACTATAATATACTTTGTACCTCCGAAAGTTAGTGTTAAGGTGTATAAAGTGCTGCACATCACCGTTGAGGCCGGTGCTGCCCTGCATAATTGTTTGGTTTCCTTATGACTCGACTATCGTTCATCCGATCTTCACCAATCCTTTGGCGGATCGATTAATAATCTTGATTACTAAACATGTCCAGAACCTTCCATCTATCTAACTGAAGGAGATAAGACTTTTTCCGATTTGCGGGGGAGGGAGGGGGCGTGGCAAAAATTGAAAATAAACTTGATCTGCCTGCAAGTATAAGAAGCTTATGTCCCATACACGTCGAACTCCTATTTCTAACCATCTCTGCGTTGATACGCAGTATATTGTAAATGTAAAATGGCTTGACACTGCCCCGAAGGGCCAAAGCCGAGCCTCTTTCAATCTCTTGGCTTGTGCGCTTCTAATTTTCGCACAAGAGAAAGGGACCTACAGCTTAACGCCGAATCCAAACGGCAGCTTGAGAAGCTTTTCAAGGCTTATTACTACAAAGCTGGCGCCAACAGCAGAGAAGGATGACCGGGCGTAAAGTTTATTCAAAGAAAAAACTTTTCATTAGATGTTCCGAGGCGGGATCGAACCTACGACCTCATGCACAGCGGTCGCGCACACTAGCCGCTGAGCCACCCGACCAGCAAGTATTTTAAGTTTGTGCAAATATAAGGTTCGGTTCAAGAATTGTTTCCTTTAGTGGAACCTGATGTTATGGTTCGAATCTTAGTTCATAACATCGGTTAAAACAGGTTTACTTGTTAAAGAAGACGCATTTAGTTTATAAGCTCCAACGACAGCTATTGACCAAAGTCCAATGGACCAAAATTATTAATGCTATCAATCATACGTCCAATCCTAAAAGTCCTTGGTCCAACCAATACGTTCTCGAAAAAAGATATGAAAAGTTTGTAAAGCTGTGCTACAACTTGACTATTGCTTTACTTCACTTCTCGTTGTCGTAATATTCCGAGCTTAGACATGATTTGCAAAACGGATTTTAAAGAATGATTTTTCCTACCAGAACATAAAGAAACTTGTAATACAAAATTCTTCAAAAATCGACTTAAAAGATTTAGTGAGCCGAACCTTTTTCCAAACAGAAGAGGTTCGTTTCTGGTTCAGATTCGTGGGGTCCTAAGGTTAGAAGATTTGGTTCATGGTTCGGTTTGATTGATCTAAAAACCCAAAACGAACCGTCTATGTGGGGTTCGGTTCCGGCCCGGATTTCAGACTTGATATATGTATATTCTTGATCAGCATCAACAGCCGAGTCAATATAGCCGTACCCGTCCGTATGAACGCACAGATTTCAGAGATGGTAAGAGAGAGGTTAGCCAGGTATGGGACATAAACTTCTTATACAGGGTTGGCCATATTCGACGAACCCACCTGGCAACACTATAGCTTTTGCCAGATCGACTTATTACATAGCACGTTTAAAGCGTCAGTCCAAGTAGATTTTTAGCATGGAACAGTAAAAACCACGCGAACGCTCTCAGATTGTTGAAATTTACGTACAACAAAACAAGTCAATTGTGGAAACTCAATCGGGCCTGTTCCGGTTTTCGACTCGATTTTCGTGTAAACGTTAATGTTTCGCGTTTAAATTGTATTAATTTGTATGTAAGTAACAAGACAATCTGTGGGTACTAGATCTCGTCGTAATTTTCTCTCGAATTGAATTCACTTTGCATTGAGCAATCGATTTCAGTTGCTCTAACGAATTCGAGTCTTTTTATACCAGATCTAGTAACCGTAGGCATATTTTTCACCTTCTATCCAACGTTTTTAAACAGGAACAGGGCCCAATGTGCTTTTAAAAGAATAAATAAAGTTAGAAGTGCGACTTCTAATCCAACAGTAGATCCAAGAGGTACCTCTTCACGAAGAAAAATTCACTGTTTGGTGGTTACTGGGCCGTTCTTTTTCGAAGATGAAGATGGCCAAACGGTTACCGTCAATCAGGTGCGTTATCGCGATATTATAACCAATTTTTTGATGCCAATTGTACGTATGGTGCACTGTTGGTTTCAACAAGATGGCGCTCCACCAAACACAAGCTGCGCTACAAATGATTTGATTTGACGCCTCCAGACTTTTTTTATGGGACTATTGGAAGTCAAAGATATTCATCAACAAGTCAAGGAGCCTGGAAGAACTGAAAAACAATATCCGCCTAGAAATTGCCGCCATTCCGTCCGAAATGTTGGCCAAATCCATGGAGAATGTTGCAATACGGTCTCAATAAGCCGTAGCTGCTCAAGGCGATCATTTAGCGAGATATCATATTCAAAAAGTAATGTCAATAAATCTACTTGAACCCCATTTAATGATTTCTATCACGATACAACGATGTATCGGGTTTTTGATACTATACCCTAGTACCCTACCCTAGTATGAACGCGTCGATCATTTGTCTCACAGTTTTGTTATTATTTGATTGAACGTTCAGGTACAATACACAGCACAGTACGTTCAAGTGGCGCAAGAATAGCAGCCCACCTCCCGCTCATTATACGTGGGGTAATATTTAAGTGTCGGGAACTGTTAACACTAATGAGAAAAGTTAGAATCTGGTAATACCAAAATAAAGTTTAAAATTTTTTAAGCATAAACGGTCACACACAACGTTTTGATGTACTGGCGCTATTTGTGTTGCTTTACAGTAAGTAGAAAATATCAATTTGGCTTTAAAATGGAAATTTCAAGAGAAGGTTTTCGTGGGATTATTTTCACAACTTTCGACATGGATTATCTCAACAAGTTCTTTGTATGGCGATAAAGTTCCATCAGAAACCACTGTATATCGCTGGTAAAGTGAATTCAATCATGTTCGCGACGAATTCCGTAAAGGTTTTCCAAAATCGGTTGTTGTGTTAGAAAACATCGTTGCTCTGCGTAAACTGATAATGCAAGAACGTTTTTGACAAAACGTAAGATTGGGGCATCGCAAAACATTAGTTTCCCCAGCATAAGTGAGATTTTGCATGAACGCCTTACCGTAAAATAGATCTCTTAGCGTTGATTTCCGCATAATTCGACAATCGCTCAAAAAATGGCTGGTGTGGATTGGTGCAAAGAAATGCAAAAGTCGTTTAAAAGACCGTCACAGGTGGCGAATAATAGATATGCTTATGAGCCGGAAACAAAATAGCAATCTACCGTGTGGGTGTTCCAAGACTAGCAAAATCACACAAACGTTGTTCACGCACGAAACACTGCGAAGCAAATAAACGGTCGCCTGTTTCATAGGACAGTCAATAGTGAGTGGTACACGACCATTCGTTTGACGGAAGTCTTCGGAGATATTCGTAAAACCAACCGCTGAAGACGAAGCATTGCATCCATCATGACAATGCGTGCGCACACATGACGTCAAACAAGCGAAACGTCAAATTGATGGGTGCGTTTGCCGTGCAGCCCTGATTTTGCACGCCACTGCGTGGCGAACATTTTTTCAAGTCGTATGTAGCTGTTGATGCGGTTAAAACAGGGGCAGGCGCATTGCTATCTCGTGTGCATAGGAAAAATTTGAAAGCAGCGCTGCTTCCATGCACGCAGAATAAGCTGTTAAAGCGCCGCTGCGTTGCGTGTTCGGCTTGCGCCGCGACGCAGTCTTTGCTACTGAAATTGAGAGCAATGTTTGCGCTGCTCTAACACACACCAATGCGAAAATGCAAATGTATTTTTTCCTGCTTTTGCTTTAAAACAAGGTTTGGGAAAAACACAATCACATGAGAGCAGCGCAAACACTGATGCAATTTGCTCTCAATTTCAGTAGCAACGACTGCGTTGCCGAACACGCAGCGCAGCAGCGATTGTTCAGCTTATCAGCGACTGTGCTGCTTTTGAGGGTTTGGCTTATGCCCGGAACATAGCGACGTGCCGCCCTCTGGTTTAATTCCATCTCCCATGTCTTGGAGGTACCTCAATCGAAATAGAAAAAGTGCTTCAAAAATTTGTTTGAGCGAATGCAAAAGTGCATAAATTTTCATGTAGAATAATTTGAAGAACAATACAGACATTTTCATTGAAAAAAGTTTGCTTTTATTTGCTATTCCCGAAATATAAATAGTAACCCGGCTCTGAACCGAAACGAAACCAACCGAACAGCTAATTTCAGCTGATAAACCGAAACTCAAACCGAATCGGCGTCCCTTCGAACATTATGAACGTAATCGAAAAACACAAAGCAAAGCTTTTCGGTTAAGATCAATTACGATTTTTAGGACGTTCAAATTTGGAAATGCTTATCATTTCCTTTTCAAATGTTGGAGTAAAAGTTATAAGAAAAGACACTTGACAATGAAAAAGCATTCTCCGGCATATTTTCATGATTAGCTAGACCAAATAGGGTGGATTGAATCAAAAACCTGGGGTTTAATACCTCAAAAACCAGAACTAATACTTTATAATGTGTTCGAAACCAATGGACACAAGTTAATGTTACATCAAATAGTATAGGACACCTAGATTTAGGGATTTTCATCATGAAGGGTAAAAAAAAATAGCTTTCCAAACAGATTTAAAGAAATTTCTGAGTGTTTCAGTTGGGAACGGGCTTTAAAGGTTACGACTTGGTGGAATTAACAGTCATGCTCCCACTTTCGCATTCGCAAAAGTTTTGCGATTTGAAACCGGTTTTTCGACCAAATTTGCTCTTCAAATCGCAAAATTTTGGCGAATGCGAAAATGGGAGCATGGCTGTAAATGCAATGTTTTAACAGAAAGAAGTTTTTGACTTCGTTTTGAATTTCAATAATTCAAAAGAATAACTTTCAAACAAACGGCCATATTTTTGAAAGGGAATCGGCTGAATTAAGGGCGATATTTAAACAGAAAGAAGTTTTTGACATCATTTCGGACTTGATACTTCTTACAGAGACCAAAAATATGACTTTCCGAGCAGATTCAAGGGTAAGTCGCTACGATATACTCAAGAAAGGGCTTTAAGAGTTAATGTAGGGTGAAATTAAGGGCGATCCAAGAAATGAGCTTTCAAAACGTGTTGCGGACTGCCTTAACTCTAAAAGTTTGTAAAAAAAAAAAACCTATTCTCGAAGATTTAAGAAGAAATCGGGACCTAAGAAGGCTTTTAGGGTTTGCGACTCTGCCTTACCTACGAAAATACGAAACCAATAACATTCCAAGCCAATTTAAGCAAAATTCGGCAGGTATTTCTTAGGTAAAGGCTATAAGGATTGAGTTTCGGCGGAATTAAGGGCGATCCTAGAACAGAAATAAGTTTTTAGTATTTTTTTTCACTTGCTGTAACTTTTAAATTTCAAAAAATAACTTTCCAAACAGATTCATGCAAAAATCGGGTCGTCATACTTAAGGACGTGCCTTAAGGGTTGAGATTTGACAGAATTTCGGTCGATCTAGAAACATAAATTGGGTTTTTGACATTATTTGAGTTATCATAACTTCGAAAGTTCAGAAAAAAATGGCGGGAGAAGATCGGGATTTTATACAAGACCGGAAACTGTACATTAAAAGTATATTAAATTAATACTAAACCACAGAACCGAACCGAAACGCGGTTCAGTTGATTCCAAAAACCATGTAATAGCCCGAACCGATGTTTCAAAGACCGCTGTCACTATTTCCGATCGGTTTGCATCCCTGAATAGTAGCCCACGTATAAACTCACCGAAATTTAATTAAGGCCACATACATTTTCTTGAAAAAATAAAGTAATACTACAGAAACACTTTGATTTTTCTGTTCTTGTTTGGAATCTGCTTCGCTTTACTTGTTATTTATGGTGAAATGGAACAACCGATTGCTTTCCAGAGAGATGCCTGACATTTAGAAGGAAGTAACTTATTTCTAATTTTTGAGATTTATTTTGTTAATACAATCAAAATTAGTTGGTTACTACAGGGATTCAACTTCAACCAGCACGATTGATCATCATGGTAAAAGGAAATACTTTGCCACCCAAATGGACACGGGCATGTCCGATTGGCAAATAACAGAAAATCATCAAATTCTTTATGAATTTGCTCATGTCCAGCTGTCGATAATGTGTGGAAATTAAAGCAAAGTTATAGTAAAAACTGGTCCAAACAAAACCAAAAAGAAAATTTTAAAACGTCAGACTGCAGTTATTTTTTGATTTGGCTTCCAAAAAAAATGCCACTGCTTACGAAATTAAGTCGGAATTACCTTTAGCTAAATGTCACGTTCTACAAATTTTGGCTGGAAGTGGACAATTGGTTTGGAGTAAAATGAAGAAAAACCCCTGCATTGACCTCATCTAATAATCAAGCCAGAATGGATTTGACGAAACGTTACATGTCATGGAGGGAGAACTGGAAAATTTGGTGTTCTCGAATGAGAAAATGTTTAACTTGGTTGGACCAGATGGTTTTAATTACTGCCCACCCGACAATCGACCTCGAGAACGGATTCGTTTTCGACATTTTCTAGAACTTTTCTCTTAATAAACTATCGAGAACGTGTTCCGTTTTCGGTCCGAAAAAGTATTACCTGTCGCTCAGTTCTCGATACACGTTTTCGGATTCGTTCTCGACACTCTCTCGATAGCGAAAACGGGTTAAAAACGTATTGAAAATTTCCGTTTGAAACCCGCATATCTAAGGAAAAACGGATTTCGAATTTAAGAGAAACTATCGTAATAACTGATGTCCGTTCGAAATCCGCATCTCTAACAAAAAGCGGACTTCGATATTTAGAGAAACTTATGTAATTCTTGTAGGTCCGGAAACATACGAGAAATTGTCGGGTGGGAGGTGTCACGATATTATGGCACTCATTGAGCCCATTTCGACCTTCCGAATCGTGGGTGATGGTTTGCTCCGCTTTCAGCTCTCACAATCGGAGCCTCATAAGCAAGATGATAGGTCGCATGAGTTTAAAGACTATCGAAACTCATTTAATAGAACTTTTTGATGCAAGAGCCGAACCCGGATTCCATCTTTCAACATTATAATGCTTCCACAGATGTGTCAAGGGCCAGTGAGTGAGGGTCGTGAGTGGTTTAGCGAAAAGAAAATCAAACTTTTAGAATGACCAGCATGTGGGGTAACCTTGTACATCTTGTTTATGCTGGCGGACAAAAGTTAAACTCGACTAAGCAGCTTCGAAACGATTTGACCGAGGAATAGGTCAAAATACCGGAATCAAAACTCTAAAGCAGCGATGCCTAGCCTTATGCTTTTTGGCTACGTTTTGTTTTTGTAATTGCACCAAAGATAGCAAGTCAATGAGCGTATACATGAAGAGCGCGAGGTATAGAAAACGACACACATGCAAACGATGTCGTCTGAGTGCGTCGCGTAGAATTCTTCTTTAATTGGCGCAACAACAATTTTGTGTGATTTTGTTGTTGCCTTACCCAATTTCAATGTGCTTTTCTGTGTTAGTAGTGGTGAGTGCTCTGCCCTATGCTTGCTTTGGGCATTAGCTCGATGCCTAACCAAAGCCATAGAACAACAACGGTCATATAAATGAATGTCAGGGAAATTTGAAGGGAAATTTCAATGTGTAGTTTCGATTTTACATTAGTGTGCTGTCTGTGTGCAAAGTTTGTTTGGCAGAAAAATGAAAAATGGAGAAAAGATCTTTTAACATTAATAAATATTTTGGATATTGTTGATTTAAGCTAAGCCGGAAATGTTTAAACAGTTCGGGGAGTGTACATATAAATAGTGTTTTTGAAAGCAAAAGAAGAAACTTCCATACTGTTTATGTGGTACATTTTATTGTGTTCAGAATAAAAGAAACACAAAACAGTTCAGTTTAAGGTTTAATTCAATTTTGAAGGGTCGAATAAAGCGCAGAAAATCATCAAATTCCTTCGACCAAGGCTTAATAATCCCAAGAATACTTTTGGCCTTATTAACAGTGAGAGTCAAGCTTAAGTTGATGAGATCATTTACTTTATAGGCGCTTTCTAGTCCAGATCGGTTCTGTGTTTTTGGGTACCTTGGAGTCGAACCTTCTAAACTTATGACCACCCCAATCTGAGCTCCAAACAAACTCCCTTAAATGGTCTTAGAGAGATGTTTCTTTCCCAATATACTCTCTCTGGCACAGAGTATACAAATAGCATTAATTGAACCTTGTCTTTTCCATGCATATTTTAGAGTAAAAATAAAGCCGATTTTCAAATTTTTCATTAATTTCAAGTCTTTAGCTAATAAATATTTCACAACAATTCTAAGAATTTCTACAAACAAAAAAAAAAAAAAGTTCAATAATCAACTAAACTTAAAGGTAAAAGCAGAGCTCAGAACACACATAACAAAAGTATTATCAGATTTCGCAGTAATTCCAGAATGTGCAGAAAATTTCTTATGAAATATTATTAAATGGGAAGCGGAATTCTATTCAAATTTCACAGACGTTGTGGAATTTCATGTAGTTGTAGTTGTTCTTGTTGTTGAAATGGCGCGCTTTTTTAGCAAAACAGACATTCCATTCATTATCAGAGAGAGAGAGAGAGAGATATAGTTAGCTATATGCTCAAGTATTACAACAGAAAGTGCTAAATTTCGAAAATGTTGAATTAAATTATAAAATGCACAATTGCAGCCAAAATCAAAACCAAATCAACAAAAACAACAACAACAACAGCCAACCAAATAGGCAATGGAAATTTTGTGGAACGCAAACTTGTTGCTCTGCCTAGGCATGTGTGAGTGCGTGTGTGTGTGTGTGTCCATGTGTGTGTGTGTGTTGGTGTAACAGAAGGAAGGGAACTGCTGCTGCTGCTGCTGCTCACTTTTATTAATTTTGTTGTATTAAACTTTTTGTTAGATTTCATTTTTCAACTTTAACTTAAAAAAATTTGCACATCAAACAAAAACAAACAACAGCCAAAAACGCGCGTGTGTGTGTGTCTTTCTTTTTTCCTGTTTCTTTTTTTTTATTTTTGCTATTTTGTTGGCGACGACGGGGCGTATGAGCAATGGCGAGGCGAAAACTTTGCCACTTTGTTGTCTGCGTTGACAACAACAGCAACAGCCAAACGCACTGCGCAAAATACAAACAAAAATTATAAAAAACAACAACAACAAGACGACGCGCAAAAAAAAAACTTTACATTTTACGTCGTCGCTGCGGGCTGCTGTGGGCGACGACGAACGGCAACGACATCGAATACGACGACGACTGCGACGTTTTTTTTCCCGTTTTTGCCGTTGCGTGTGTGTTGTAAACCAGTCGACAGGTAGAGCAGTACTGACGAACCAGCCAAAAACCAACCAGCGAACCAGCGCGCAATGAGCGCAAAGAGCCAACCGAGCGATGAGAGCGCAGCAGACGGACGGGGAGAGAGTGCGGCGAGAGTGAGAGCGAGGCGCTTCTTGAGTCTTCCATTTGTTGCTGGAAATGTAAATGCTTTTACATTCTGCGGTCGCCTGTGGATTTTGTGTAGTAGCCAAACACTTGCCGTTCGCATTATGCAACAACAAACACAAAACCCGAAGCGCAATGCGGCCCTCTGATTGGCTGAAGGATGTCTAGCCGAACGTTCAACGATGTACCGAAGTGGGTTTCTCTGGCTCTCCATGTGGTCAAGCAATTGAGCGTGACAAAATGAAAAAAGGCAAAGCAAATAGGGAAAGGAAACGAAGCAGAGCCGCGCGCGGTCAGGCTATTGTGGGAGGTGGGTGGGTGGTGGGAAGGTAAGTGGTGACGCCAAAATGCCATCCACGGGGCACACAATTGTGATCACTTAATTGAAAGATTCTCAGAGCTGAAGTTGAAAACCCTGGGGTAAACAACCATTTGTTTCTCAATATTCGTTGCAATCCTTTATAAGTGTAGAAGTTTTTACTGAGATGACCTCATCATTTAATTACCAAACAATTTCATCAAGTTGGGAAAACGATAATATTATAACCAGAATAAATCCACAAATTAAATATTTTATCTACAATTGTTTACTGTAGTTTTATCTTATGCTGAAACATAAGCTGCGGATTTGGAAAATTCTGTCGGGAAATGTGGAAAATTTGCGGAAAACTGTTGCATGAAACTTGTTGGTTTTCATCCAATCAAGTTCATACTCATTTTAAAATATCTGTATGAAAATTCAACCATGATTGCATACCAATCTTCCGGAAAATTCACCCCCTGGATAGAAAATGGGTTGATTAAGATGTACGGTCGAAAATTTAGTTCCCAGCGATTAGCTTTAAACTCTTTTTCAAAGTTACACATAAAAACAATATAAACAACGTGACTTTCACCTTTTGGAAAATCTACCCCCAAGGATTGAAGATGAGGGGGAAAGCTGTTGCATGAAACTATTTTGTTTTTCATACGATCAGGTTCAAACTCATTTTCAAAGATCTAAATAAAAATTCCACAATGATTGCAAACCATTCTTACGGAAAATGGGTCGTCAAGGTTGTTGTTTAAGTTCGGTTCCCAGCGATTAGCTCCAAACTAATTTTTTAAGTTACACATAAAGAAATAAAGGGTGATTTTTTAGCTATTATCTTTTTGGCAACACTGGTTTAAACAGCTCACGCACGTTTCGTGTTTTGTTTCACTGTCAAACATCTTCAGTTTGGTCTATAATTTAACCATGAATCGTCTTACAAACGAAAAACGCTTGCAAATTATAGAATTTTATTATCAAAATTCGTGCTCTGTTAAGAAAGTTCATCGCGCGCTTCTTCCATTTTATTTTTGGCTCAATGGGTACGTAAATAAGCAGAATTGTAGATTTTGGAGTGAGTATCAGCCAGAAGCGTTGCAAGAGCATCCAAAAAAAGTCACTGTTTGGTGGGGTTTATGGGCTGGTGGCATCATTGGACCGTACTTCTTTAAAGATGATGCAAATCGTAACGTAACTGTGAATAATGAGCACTACCGTGAGCTGATATCCAACTTTTTTTGCCCAAAATGCAAGAGCTTGACTTGCATGACATGTGGTTTCAACAAGACGGTGCCACATGCCACACAGCACGCGCAACAATGGACTTATTGAGAGGCGAGTTCGGTGAACATTTTATTTCACGTTCGGGACCGGTCAATTGACCGCCTAGATCGTGCGATTTAACGCCTTTTAGACTATTTTTTGTGGGGCTATGTTAAAGCTCATGTCTATACAGACAAGCCCGCTTCAATTGATGCATTGGAAGACAACATTGAAGCATTTATTCGTGAGATACCGGCCGAAATGTTGGAAAGAGTATGCCAAAATTGGACTAAGCGGATGGACCATTTGAACATTTGCATGAAATAATCTTCAAACATTAAATTATATGGACCGTAATATCGATTCAAATAAAACTTTCCTATAGCTCTTAAAAAATCACCCTTTATAAACAACAAACATGTTGGTAGGGCATATCAACCAAAAATTGCGAACTTTCTCGAACAAATTTATAAAAATACGGAAAGTTTATAGTTGGACGGCTTTAGTGCTTGGGCTTCTCGTTGGAACATTGCAGTCAATCCGGAAAAAAGCCAGCACTGCACCTTCACAAAAAAGAGAGGCAACACGCCGAGGCTTAAGCTGAACGACTCAGTCATACCACATAAGCAGTCTGGCAGGTACCTGGGCATAACACTGGATAGGAGACTTACTTGGTCTGACCACATTAAGCGAGCAGTAGCTGTCTCCAAAGCTAAGGCTAACAAAATGGACTGGCTCCTTAGAGCGCGATCAGGGCTCTCGCTAAGCGCCAAGATATTGATTATCTAGGCAATAATCATCCCGACATGTACCTGGGGTATCTGCCTCTGGGGTACTGTCTGCGGCACTTCCATCAAAAGGGTCGAAGCGATGCAATCCAAGATCTTACGCAGAAAACTCGATGCTCCTTGGTACGTGCGGAACACCACCATCTACAAAGACCTTGGCATTCTTGATCAACCGCCACACCAGCAGACCGCTTGCTGGCCCACACAAACTGTCTGAAACCAATGAGCTAGCGACAACTCGGATACGGAGACGGCTCAAAAGGAGACACCCGTCAGACCTGTGGATACACGGTAGGCGACCAATAGGCCGTTTGCTTGCCTCACCCTAAAAGAAATATCTGTGTCTTACCAGTAAGATAACTTTTTTCAGCTAGCTGGCATACTGCTTCCGTTCCAGTCTTTGTTAACCTTATAAAAAATTTGTAAGCCGTTTTTTTTTTCTTTTTTTTCTTTTAAATTTTTTTTTTTTTATGGAGGGGGTGTTTACTCCCCCCCTTTTTTTTGTTTTTTTTTATTTATTTTTTGGTATTTGGGGGTTGTTTTTTGTTGTTTTGTTTTTGGTTTTAATTAATTTTTTTTTTTAATGGTGTTGTTTTTTTTTTTTTTTTTTTTTTTTTTTGAGTATTTGTTTAAATGTGTGTTGTTGGATGGTTTTGGTTAGTTTATTTTGGTTTTTAATTTTTTTTTTTTTTTTTTTTTTTTTTTTTTTTATTTTTTTTTTTTATTTTTTTTTTTTTTTTTTTTTTTTTTTTTTCTATTTTTTTTTTTTTTTCTATAATTTAACCATGAATCGTCTTACAAACGAACAACGTTTGAAACTTATTGAATTTTATTATCAAAATGCTCTCCGTTAAGAAAGTTCATCGCGCGCTTCTTCCATTTTATGGTCAGTTTAATCGACCCACTGAAGCAGCTATTCGGGCTATTGTGGTTAATTCGACCAAATTTACATTTACAATCAAATTTACATTGTTGGACATTAAACCACCAACACGCTTACGTAGAGTGCGAACTGAAGAAAATATCGCAGCAGTATCGGCCAGTGTTAATGATGACCATCAATTAACGGCCTCTGTTACTCAACAACGTGGAAAATTTTGCGGAAGGATATAGGTGTGAAGCCTTTCAAAATACAGCTGGTGCAAGAATTGAAGCCGAACGACCTACCGCAACGTAGAATTTTTTGTGAATGGGCTCTTGGAAAGTTGGCCGAAGATCCACTTGTTTACTGAAAAATTGTGTTCAGCGACGAAGCTCATTTTTGGCTCAATGGGTACGTAAATAAGCAGAATTGTCGATTTTGGAGTGAATATCAGCCAGGAGCATTGCAAGAGCAACATTGAAGCATTTATTCGTGAGATCCCGGCCGAAATGTTGGAAAGAGTATGGCAGAAATTATTTCGGACTAAGCGGATGGACCAGTTTGAGGCGCAGTCACGGTCAACATTTGCATGAAATAAACTTCAAACATTAAATTATTTGGACCGTACTATCGATTCAAATAAAGATTTCATGCATTTTTCTGAATTTTGTGTTTTTTTTTTAAACTTTCCAATAGCTCTTAAAAAATCACCCTTTATAAACAGCTTGACTACACTAAAGTCGTTACGTACTGTGATGATAAATATCAGTGAATAATTATAAATTGGAGGTTTAAGGTGCAAGCTGAACTTCTATGACTAAATGGAAGTATTCAGATTCTTAGTGCTTGATATTAAGTACTCGATACCAAGTACTCGATACACAGTATTTGATACTCAGAACTCGATTCTAAGACCTCAATACTTAGTGCTCAATACTAAGTACTCGATTCTAATACTCGATACATTGTATTTGGTACTCAGCAACCGATGCTAAGTACTCGATACCAAGTACTCGATACTCTGTATTTGATACTGAGTGTACTCGACTCTAAGTACTCGATACTTTATACTCTATACTCAGTACTCAATTCATAGTACTTAATACTAAATACTCCCATTCTCCCTACACGACCACCTTTAAGCCCTAAGCAACAACACCACAAAAAATGTAAGTCAGCGTGACGCGTGACGCTTTTTTTATGGCTTGACAGCCCCAAAGGGCCAAAGCCGAGCTCCTCTCAATCGGACGCGATTTGTAGATCACATGGGAATATTCAAAATATAATTATACTCTGTACCAAAGGTACATAGAGTATAATAAGTTTGTGCAAAAGTATGTAACAACCAGAAGGAAGCATCTCCGACCCCATAAAGTATATATATTCTTGATCAGCATCAACAGCCGAGTCGATATAGCCATGTCCGTCTGTCCGTCTGTCTGTCCGTATGAACGCACAGATCTCAGAGATGGTAAGAGATAGAGGTTTGACATGTATGGGACTTATGCTTCTTATACTTGCAGGCAGATCAAGTTTATTTTCAATTTTTGCCCCGCCCCCGCGTCATATCTCCCACAGTTTTATAGATAGAAGGTTCCTTCCTTCTGGACATATTTAATAATTAGGATTAATAATCGATCCGCCAAAGGAATGGTAGAAATCGGATGAACGGTTGTCGAGTTATAATGAAAACAAACAATTATGGGCAGCACCGGTCGCAACGGTGATGGGCAGCACTTCACAGGTACAGAGTATGTTATAGTCGGGCTTGACCGAATTTCTTTCTTGTTATAAAAAACACAGTTGAAAGTTCAAGTTTTTCTCATACAGCTTTTCTTTGGTCGATGAGCATTTTCTGGGCGACCGAAGTAGGCATTATTTTGAACTACATTAATAACAACATTTGGTGGAAAGTACTAAGTATGTAGATTTTTCAGCTTTATTAATTGATCTATCAAGTTTGGTACCGATCAGATGAAAGATAAAGAAAATATATAGGCAATCCTTTAGATTCTGTTGCTCTCTTGTGTCTTGTGAGTTCAACCAAAGGTGGTGGAAAATTGTCACTTAATTTCAGCTGTCTTCAGCTGGTATTATCGCCTCACTCAATCAATGAAATTGCATTACCCACTCAACCCACACACAAACACACACACACGCACAAATGTCTAGCACTCTCTCTTTCTCTCTTTGTCTGTCTTTTGCTCTGATCTTGGTAGTTGACTTGTCCCAAGACGCTTTCGTTCTCACGTCCTCCTCTGGTCATTATAATTTTTCCATCCATGTGCGGGTAAGCGTGACCATTTTGACTTCATTATCCCCGCCATTCACCCCGTTGGTTGGATACTCTTGGTTGGCTACGTGTGTGTCCATTTCCGTTCTGTTCTGTTTTGTGTCGCCTCCGACATATGTGTGCCAAAAATCTCACGCTCCGCAAGAACCAAGGTGGTATCCATCTCAGAGTCTCTTTGTCTGTGTTTTTTTTTTTGTACAAACAAGTTTGCGCCAAGTCTTGGTCAAGAGCATGAACAAATTTTGGCGCACGAAATGCATAGGAAATACAATAGAAAAGAAATTAAACATCTTGCTCTCTCTCTCTCTCTCTGTCTCGGTCTGTCTCTGTCTCAATCACCCAAAAGTAGAAAAGTCGCTGGCAGCATTTTCACAGGCCTGGCCTGACCAACAACTTTCACCAGGGACTGCCCTTAATGGCTTCAGCTACAAATGTATCTGCAACTGCAACACGCTTTGGGTCAAGGTGGCAGGCAGGCAGGACGGGCTGGGTGATTCACTCGCTGCTTGGCTACCATAGAAGTGACTCATTTGGCCACCCGAAAAACCAAACAGAAAAAAAAATTTATCAACGGGACATACGGCACGCGCACTCCAAGCACATTTATGGCTTCACTGTCTAATGGTGGGTCCGAAAGTCTCAACTAAAAACAAAAACAAAACAAACAATTTAACGTTTGCTTATCTTATCAGTAGAGTGTGCGAAAAAAACAACAACATTTCCTTTTTTTTCCACTGAAACAACATTAACCAGATTTGATTAACAACAGCAACAACAACAACACTTGCCGAATTTGATTATCAAAAAACAACAATGTGAAATAGAACAAAATAATACGATTCAAATTGTGGTTATCTAGAAATGCTGGCAAACGAAAGATTTATTCCCATTTAAGGGATTTTCCCCTCTAGAAAATTAAACCTTAGGGAATTTTATATTAATTATTTCTATTCGAATTTTAATCTGAAGGGAATTTTTGATTTCAGAATTTGTTTTGAACTTAATTGAAACGGATTCTATGAGATCAGCTTTATAAGTAACTTTAATTCTTAAATGAGTTTCAATCCAAATTTTGTAAATTTCTATGGCCCACAAAATTGATCAGGTTTGAAACAGAAATCGATTAGAGGGAGCTTAGAAAATTTTAGCGATTTGACTTCAAAGTAGAGCTGTGAATTCAAGCCTTGGTGATGCGTCCGCTAGCAGATTCGTCCATCGAGGCACTCCGCTGGGACTCATGGAGGCGGAGGGACATGTGGTGGTGTCATAAGCGGATGACATTGTCATATTCAAATGTGGAGCTTTTCCACAAACCTTATGTCACCTCATGCAGACCGCGTTGCTGACACTTCCTGACTGGGCTTCTTGCGACCTGAGTGTGAACCTGAAAAATACGGAACTAGTTCTCTTCACACGGAGATTCAAAGTTCTAGATCTTATCCCTCCCAGACTTAACATTATAAGTCAGGAGTTTAAAAACAAGAAAGAAAGTCGGTCAAGCCCGACTATAGCATACTCTGTACCTGTGAAGTGCTGCCCATCACCGTTGCGACCGGTGCTGCCCATAATTGTTTGTTTTCATTATAACTCGACAACCGTTCATCCGATCTCTACCATTCCTTTGGCGGATCGATTATTAATCCTAATTACTAAATGTGTCCAGAAGGAACTGTGGGAGATATGACGTTTTTTCCAATTTGCGGGGGCGGGATGGGGCGTGGCAAAAATTAAAAATAAACTTGATCTGCCTGCAAGTATAAGAAGCATAAGTCCCATACATGTCAAACCTCTATCTCTTACCATCTCTGAGATCTGTGCGTTCATACGGACAGACTGACGGACAGACGGACATGGCTTTGCACAAACTTATTATACTCTATGTACCTTTGGTTCAGAGTATAAAAACTATATAAAAATTTTGACAGCGCTAGGCGGGACCTAGGAATTGATTGTAGACCTATGTATGGTTCCTTGGGGAAACTTTATTAGAATTTACCGTAACGGGTGACATCTAAAAATTTGCACAAACTTTAAGAGAGAGCGCCCTTAGCTGAGCTTTACAAAACAGCTTTAGGGACGACATTTCTTTCTCTTTGTTCTCCTGTCAACCCGTTTTCATACCCCCCTGACAAAAATTTTGGCAAGTAGTCGCCATCATGCCGTCCGAGCAAGAACGTCTTTGTGATCGCGTTGTAAAATTCTATGAAATGCACGCTGACAAAGGTAAAGTGTTAACATTAAACAATTTCACCCAAGAGGGCAAGTCCAAACGCACTATTTATAGAATCTTGCAACGAAAAATAATAAAAAGAGAAGTTGAAAGTGATCGGAAAGCAAACATTATGACCGGCCAAGCTGTCAGAAAGCAAGTCCAACTTTTTAGTAGTAGTCAGTAAAGTGCTGAAAAAGAATAATATTGTTGCCAGACGTAAGTAAAGAGCACCAGGTTACACACCTGACCAAATACAAACTGTCAAATCTCAATGTCGGTGGATGTGCA